>JZKD02S2056969.1:395695-406095 GCA_000966675.3 Picea glauca | reverse complement strand
GCAACACTCTCCCTCACCTCACTCTCTTGTCTTGACTTATCTTTTATGCTAGCCATTTTGCCAAGTTTAACCTAAGGAAGGAGGAAAGAGCACGAGGCCTTGCTTAAGCAACACCAGAGTGAGCCTTTTTCCCCTAGGTTTTTGATTCTGGGGCCCTACCATTGCAACACTTTAGAACCCTTCCCTCTAGTCCTTAGCCTATTCCCTTCAACCTTTGTGCCCTCTCTCAAATTGACTCCATTTACCCTTAGGCACTGATCTCAGGTCCCCAATGTTGAAGTGATAGTGGTCAAACAATTCGTAAAAATTTTATAAATTTGAAACCCTAACTAATTACTAACCCTAATAAGGCTGACGTCACACTTGGTTATTCCATCTTGACGCAACACTTTCTATTGATAAGCAATTAGATGGTGTTTTAAATCATTTATTGAGTAAGGGATTGATTAAATACATTGTTGGCTGCATCATCTCAATATTTATTGATGAATTGATATTTTTCCATTGCTATATTGATAAACACTGATCTCATTGATATCTATTGTTATAATTGCTAATATATTGATATCAGATAGTTATATGAAGTACTAACCCATTGAATTATATCCTGCATAAATTGTTTTGTTATTGTCTTGTTCCGGGCAGGTGTTCTCATTTGGGACTACACTTCATTATTGGCTGTTTAGCTAGACTATCTGATCTTGGTGGTAACCTGTGAGGAGGGACTTTTACTTTGACCTTTGCCTCTTCAAAACCCTAGGTTACCAGGGATGTCTCCCCTGAGCCTAACCTCCCTAAATATAAAGAACCTCCCCATTGAGGTGACATTGGGTGGGGTAGGCTCCTATTACGCTAGTTTGGCCTCTATCTTCTAGCCTTTTGACCTAGCTACAAACTGTGTGATAACAAAGCCACATATCAATGTAGCCATTAAGATCGAGGAGAATATGAACTATCGTATCACTTTATGTCGGGAACATATCATGACTGTTGGATTTCCTAACTCCAAATGCATACTAATGCATATTAAAGAGACACACTTTTACCTAATGACACATTATCTACCAAGTAGATATTAACTAAGTCTTAAGTGTCTAAATATCCTAACATCTTCTTCCCGTTAGATTTGGAATGGTATGCTATTGTTCGAACTCGATTTCCTTCTTAGCCATTTCTTCTCTTTTATCTTTGGAGGGCTTTATTCCAGGTTTTATCTTAGATTTTTCTTCTGTAACTTGCTCTTCCCTATCCTCATCTAACCTTTCTTCTTTTTCTTCATGTGGGCTCTGATAATCAGGTCCAATGTCATAACTAAAAGGAACCATAATCAAAGGAAGGGGAAACTCATCTTTGTGTTCGGGAATGTTACTTTCAACCGTAGATGATGGGAAAAATTCATAGTTTACCTTTATAACAAGGCTCTCAATATTAGGGTTATTACTAATCAATGAGATACCGATTGTTTCAATAGTAGGGATGGACTCTCCATGAGAAAGACATTCATACCTATTTTTATTAGGAGAAGCTGCTATCCCTTTTAACCTTGTTGATGGGGTCTCCTTGGATCCAATCTCTTGAGCCCTAGTTGTTCCATCTTTGGATGCTTTCCCTATTTCTGAGGGTTGTGATGTGGCTACTGCTGAAGGATTATGATTTTCTTGTTGTGTTGAACCCGTCCTATTGTTGGGATTATTTTTTTGACATGCTGCCACTGTTCTTATTTTTCTTTATACCCTTGCTCAGTTTCTACAATCTTGGGGCAGTTCTTTGCAAAGTGACCATATTCATGGAACTGTTTACACTTGAAAGGAAGTTGTTCATAGTCCACTACTTGAATGTGCTTCCAATCATTAAGGATTAGTGGCACCACTTTTGGTAGATCTTTTTCCAAATCCACTTATATGCAGATACATGCACATGCTATCATTTCGTCCCTCGACTCCACTTTTTCTATGTAAGTCCCTAAAGTGTTCTCTATAACCTTGAGAAATTCATCATCCCAACAATGCAATGGGAGATGTAGTATCCTAACCCAGACTGGAACAACAAAACTGATTTCATTTTCATGGTTGAAATCATGAATCCACCTATTCAGATATAGTCCTTTGATTCCATAAAAATAAGATACATTACTAAATATTAAATCCCTATCCTATCTTCTTTGTTTTTAAAATAAAAGGTAAAAAATCCTCTTCCACAAAAATAATGAGAGGCTTTTCCTTTGATCAGACCAATATGGCTCTTTTTAATCTAATTTGACATGGCCAAGATGGCCAAACCCCTGTGAACTGGCCTACCCGGGCCTTATCTGCAAAGTTCAAATCCATGCACCTCACATTCATTGTGGGAATTTACACTTACGATATTTCCTCTAGCCTCTTTCAAATCAGGTCAACACACATTTGGTCAATTTTATTCAATGAGGAAACAATTGTCATGAATGCATCAAAATCCAAAGGGGTAGAAGGGAGGGGAGTGCATATCCCTGCCCCCCACAAAAGTAGAGACAACGAGGAATAAGGGTTATTGCCTTCAATTCTTTAAATCTTTAGGGTTTCAATGTGTGATGATTACTGATCTTGGAAAATTTACACGTCACATTCATTCATGAAATTGAGACTAAGTAGCTTCAACATATATCTATTTTAATTATACTTTTATTAAGTATTAAATTATGCTCAATTATGTTATAATCACATATATAATTGTTAACATAAATATATTTTAACCTTCAATTTATTAATTTATTAAGTATTAAGAAAGATCCAAAACAAACAGTGTCTTAAAATCAAATTGAATATTCTCACGGGAGGGGGGAGCGAAAGGGCGATTCTCGAAATCACTGGCTTACCCTTTTTTGTTTGTAATGATCCATTCCCAAGAAAATGTACCCGATTTTCTTTGTAATTATCCATTCCAAAGAAAATGGGGGCGGAGGGAGATTCCAAGAATTGTCCTGCCCCCATTGTAACACAAAATCCCCAATGTTTTTAAATTATTTTTATTATTTTTAAATCTTTTTTTTTCAATGTATTTGAATTTGAATTTTGTTAATTTTTTTTTAAATTATATGTGTTTATATATATAATATTTAAATTATATGTGTTTATATATATAATATAATAATAATATATAATATAATATGTATAAGGTATACTTGTATTATATTATATTATAATTTGATATATGTATGTGTGGGGTGGAGTATCATATATGTATTATATATTATGGATAATGTTACAAGTATATATATTATATACATATAGTTGTTAAATATTTGTTATAAATATTGTTTTATGTAAGTATGTATCATATTTATAAATATGATATTTGTATTATATTATAATTTGATATATGTATGTGGGGGTGGAGTATCATATATGTATATATGATATATAAATGTATATATTATGGATAGTATGCATAATGTTATAGTTGTATACATATAGTGGTTAAATATTTGTTATAAATATTGTTTTTATGTAAATATGTATCATATTTATAAATACGATATTTGTATTATAATGTAATGTGATATATATGTATATATTATATTATAATAATAATAATAATCTATTTTTAAGGTCACGGTCAAGCCAGCACATCAAATTGGTGTATGAGATCCTCTTGTTTGTGGGACAAGGGATCTTCCTTCGTCCAATGATTTGACTGGTAAAATCTACGAAGGTATACATACCCTACCCCCTTCTGGATTTGAACCTGTGACCTCTTAAGAGGAAACAAATGTTCTTAACCATTAGGCATATTTGTATTATAATGTAGTGTGATATATATGTATATATTATAATTTGATATATGTATGTGTCGGGTGGAGTATAATATATAATATATAAATGTATATATTAAGGATAGTATGCATAATGTTATAGGTATATATATTACATACATATAGTTGTTAAGTATTTGTTATAAATATTGTTTTTATGTAAGTATGTATCATATTTATAAATATGATATTTGTATTATAATGTAGTGTGATATATATGTATATATCACATTACATTATAATACAAATATCATTTTTAAAATATTGATTACATTATTAATTTTTCTAATCTTTTAATTCAATAAAAGTATGGTGATCTTGTAAAGCTTCTTTTAATGTTTTTTGAGTATAGAAACAAAATTTTAAAGAATCACAAGTAATCACTTATCGTCTTAAGATCTGATAGATCAATTAGGTGTTAGTGGACGTTACTCCTCCTCCTCCTCCTCCTCCTCCTCCTCCTCCTCATCATCATCATATATTATATTATTTATATAATATACAATATTTTAAATATGATATTTGTATTATAATGTAGTGTGATATATACTTGTTAAGTATGTGTTATAAATATTTAGGTATATATGTTATATACATGGTTGTTAAGTATTTGTTATAATTTTTTTTTTCACCATGAAAGATATCTTTTATATTAATGTATATTATAAAAAGAGTTCATTTTTACAACACATAAGCTTCGTTCAAAAAATATATAATAGTTTTTTGGAGACAAACACAACAACTACTTCATAACTTTGAGAATCATATATCAAAGACAAAAAAATCCAAAAAAACTAAACCATAACCAACAAACAAAGCTACCAAATAAAATCACCAAAACTGAAAGACAAGAATTAGAAAATGTTGAAGTGGGATTTGTGACCCACTTTCCCATCCACTGTCTGTTTCAAAAATAAATTTCCTTCAATGCTGTTCAAATATGGTTAGAATGTATGTTGGAGAAGGAAACCAACATTAGAATTCTCTTTTTCGAGAAATGCAAACCTGCAATCTGAATTTTGCATTTCTTTTCTACCCAATTTATAATAATCTTCAAATCTCCAAATACTTGAATATGATCAATATGTACTCTTGAAGCCATCAACAAATGTGCCCATACTCCCATAAGTTCTTCATAAATACTAGTACCTCGTCCACAGTTTAAAGTCCACTGATAAGAAACATAATCATCATTTTTTATTACTCATCGAGCTCCACATTTCATAAATGAATCTTGCATCAAACCATGATCGAAGTAAATATTGTTTTTATATACATATGTTTTGTGTTAGTTAATACAAACACACACACATATATATCCTGTAAAAAAAAAAAAAAACTACTAGAAATATATTTAAGAATATATCTGTTACTGTCTTATCAATCCAGTCTTAATAGGCTTTTTTTAACAAATCTATTCTACCTATACCAATACACTTTTTAAGACCTTTTATAATAAGAACGTGTGTATCCACCCCACCCTCATATATGAGGGTGGGGATGGAACAATATTACAATAAATATAATATTAAAATAAATGTATTATTTATATTTTGTAAAATCTATATATATGAAAGTGGGGATGGAGCAATATTACAATAAATATAATATTAAAATAAATATATTATTTATGTTTTGTAAAATTTATATATATGAGAATTTTTTTTTTTAAATATAATATTAAAATAAATGTATTATTTATATTTTGTAAAATCTATATATATGAAAGTGGGGATGGAGCAATATTACAATAAATATAATATTAAAATAAATGTATTATTTATGTTTTGTAAAATCTATATATATGAGAATTTTTTTTCTTAAATGAACCATTTTAAAGTAAATGAAGTCATTCATATATATATAGGAGAGCAAAAATTATCCCTTTTTGGAATGGATCATTCCAAAGAAAATGAAGTGGGAGGGCCATTGGGTCCAATTTACTTTAAAATAATCCATTCCAAAGAAAATAGGGTAGCAAATGAAGTCATTCCAAAGCAAATGGAGTGGGAGGGCCATTCCGTCCAATTTACTTTAAAATAATCCACTCCAAAGAAAATAGGGTTGGAGAGTTATCTCTCCTACCTCCATTGTTAAGGACAATTCTCCAATATTTTTTTTATAATTTTTCATTTTGAAAAAAAATTCAATCTATTTATTTTTTAAATTTATTTTTTAAAATTGAATTTGAATTTTTTCAATTCTTGAATTGTATTTTTTTTTAACTGAAACAGTTATATGTTATTGATAGAAGAGGTGGTTGGGCCATGGCCAAATCAACCAGAATTATAGATAGTCTTTGTCTCTCTTTCTATTAAACAATCTAATATTTTCTTGCTTTTGCATAGAACTGAAACTTGTAGTTACAGAATGGGACTGAACCTAGGTGCCTCATCATTCTTTCTGAAAACTCCTTGAGGCAAGTTGCATCCCTCATTTTCCTTTTTGTCTGCTTCTTTATTCGATTTGCAAAGAATGTGATAAAAATCAAAGGAGACAAAGCTTCGTAAAGAACCCTGGAGTCTTTGAAGAGTCTTATTGAGAGTCGGATTGGCGAAATGCTTCTTAGAGTTTACAATTTTTATCAAAATTTCTGAGTCGCTGAAGACTTGAAGAGATTTTTTTTCATATTCTTGGGCGATTTGGAAGCCTTTTAACAACCCAAGGATTTCGGCCTGGTTATTTGTGCTTTTCCCTAACCCCCAGTTGAAGCCGTCTTCATGGGAACCATCGTGGGAGCAGATAATTCCACCAGCTCCTGCAGTCCCAAGATTCCCTTTGGAGGCTCCGTCAAAGAAGTTTGTTACCTTATTTTTCTTTCTCCACCAGGCTTGGAATTCTTCATTCGGATTTCTTATGCGCCAAGGGGGATTTGAAGATGGATGAGATAAAATCTTCGTCTTGCCCTGAGTCAAGAGGGTGCCCATCCAGTTTCTCTCCTCTGAAGTGAGAGAGGTGTCAATATTTTCTGAGTGATTTCCCAATGCTTCCAACAGATATGCCTTGGCTTTGACCACTACCATCAAAGGTGTGTGAGATGGATTATTAAAAATAACATCATTTCTTGTGAGCCAGATCTTCCAACAAAAGAACTTGTGGATGGAAGAATAGATCTGGTTCCACATCGATTTACAATTTATCACCCTTGGATACCGGTCTTGCCAAGATCCAAAAAGAGTGCCGACTACGATCTCAGAGGGAGCGATCACCTTGAGGCCTTGGAGAGCATGTGCCCAAACTGATTGGGAAAAAGGGAAATCCATGAAGAGGTGGTCTATACTTTTCGAGGACATTCTTCATAAGATGCATCTGTGTGGCCCATGTATACCCCGTTTTTCTATATTTTCTCCAGTCAGCACGTGCCTGTGAAGGAGCACCCTCATGAAAAAAATGATTTTTGGGAGGCCGTAGCTGTCCCAAACTTGCTTCCAGATTGCAGGATTAAGGAGAGGAGCTCATTGGAATTGTAAAGCGACGTGGCCTTGGGCGACTGTGTACATTCTTGTCTTCCCCCAACTCCAACAATCAACCCTGTGAAGGCTTACAAGAGCTGAACCGTTCAACGCTTCGAGGAGGAGGTGTTTCTGGTGGAGAAGATGCGCTGGCAGGTCAGGGAAAACCCAATCCACCCAAAAACCATCTTTATCCCATGCCGAGATATCTACTAGGCTTATGATCCCGAGCTGGGAAAGCCACACACAAATTTATGATAATTCCACTGTGTTTTCCAAAAGAGTTTTGCCCATAATGCTATATTTCCAGAGGAAGGTTCTTTTTCCATTCTCCGGGACTCTGAAAAGTTGATTTTTAAAGAATTTGAGGCCTTTTCTACAGAGATTCCATAGCTGGGTTCCTTTGGGGGTATTATCATTCTGAAGATTTCTCAATGATATTCCTTTGAGATTCTTCTTTCGGAGGAGCACACTGATAGGGTGGCTTCTGCTGGAGTATAGTTGCCATAAATTTTTTCCTCCTAAGATGATATTGGCCAGGCCTGGGTCTCTTACTTGGAGTCCACCTTCTCTCTTCGAGCATTTTACAATGTCCCAACTGATTAAATGAAACTTACACTGATTTCCTTTGCCTCCTCACCAAAGGAAGCCTCTGATTAGCTTTGAGATCTGCTCTGTGATCGCCTTTGGAGCAAGTGGAAAGGAGGCCTGATATAGAGGGAAGGATGACAAGACTGCTGTGATGAGAATAAGTTTGCCAGCGTTGTTAAACCACTTTCCTCCCCATGCTACAATTTTAGATTTAAATTTGTTGATGAATTCCGTCCATAGCAAGGATCTATTTTCTCCCAGCATCAGAGGAAGACCTAGATACTTGATTTTGTCCCAGGAAACAAATCCTGGAAAGCCCAAGAGATGTGAAATTCTGTGAATGGTTTTCTCATTCGTGTTCCAACCATACACACCACTCTTTCTTTTGTTGACCAATGCTCTTGAGATGCAACATAAATTTTGAATAATTTCATTGAATGCCCTTGCTATTCGAAGGGAATCTCCTCCCAGCAGAAGGGAATCATCATCAAACAGAGCATGATTGATTGATTCTATTCCTTTCACCAGTCGAATGCCCGAAATTTCCCCGACATTCCTTTCAGCCATCAGTTTCCTACTCAGGGAGTCTGCCATCAAAATGTATAGGAAGGGGGATAGCAGGCAACCTTTCCTTATCCCTCTTGTTGGTTGAAAGTAATTAGCATGCCGACCATTTACTAGAGGAGCGATCCAGTGCTTGTCGATGCAAGATTTGATCAAATTTACAAATTCCGGGCTAAAACCATAAGAGAGCAGCACTTTGTACAGAAAAGATTGCTTGACCTGATCGAAGGCATTGGCCAAGTCTAGCTTAATGAGTATTCCTTGCTCCTTCCTCTGAAGGCTTGAATGAATGGATTCTTGTACAAGTATCACATTATCCAGGATATACCTTCCTTTGACGAATCCCCCTTGGGTGGGGGAAATGAGTTGTCTAAGCATGGGTTTTAGTCTATTTTCCATCAACTTCGAGAGGATTTTGTAGGAGGCATTGTAAAGCGAGATAGTTCTGATTCTGTCAAAAGAGACTAGGTTCACTTCTTTAGGGATTAAGGCAATAAAAGTGGAGTTGGTGTTGCCTCCCACCTTGGCCTTTTGTTGAAAATCTTTAACCATTCTCAATAAATCTATCTTGATAATTATCCAACAACATTTGTAGAAGTGTATGGAAAATCCATCAAGGCCTGGGGATTTATCGGATTCCATGTCCCAAATAACCTTGTTGATTTCCTCCTCATAGAATGGTTTCAAGAGACTTTCGTTGATCTCATTACTGACAAGATGAGGCATCTGGGAAAGGAAGTCGACAGAGGCTCCTTCATTTCCTGTCCCATCCTCTGAATAGAGTTTCTGAAAATGAATTTTTGTTGCTGCCTTTATTTGATCAAAACCTTTGGAGATTGTACCCTCTGCTGTAGTGATTTTGGAGATGTGAATTCGGGAGAGACAGGCTCTGAAATTCCTATGAAAGAAGGTCGTATTATGATCACCGATTGCTAGCCACAAGCTTCTGGACTTTAATTTCCAGTACTCCTCTTCATATTGGAAAGCTCTATGGGAGGCATGCTGGGCAACTTGTTCCTTCTCCAAGCTATGAATGGTTATGTCCTAGATTTCCACGCCCATCTGAAAATATGCTAACTGTTGAACAACCTCTTTCCTTTTTGCAGAGTAGGGGTTTGAGGGGGATTTGATCCACTCTTTAAGAGCTGATTTTGTTCCTTCTAATTTCTGCTCCCAAACAAAACTTAGTGAGCCAATAACTGGAGTGGACCAGGCTTTGGTTACTTCTTCCATGAACCCTTCTTGCTCAATCCATTGAGGGATGAATTTAAAAGGGATAAGGCCTAAGGCTTCTTCCTCATCCAATTGCACGAGAATGAGCTTGTGGTTTGAGGTAATTTTTGGGAGGATTTTGGTGGTCACTACTTTCTTGTCCAGCAAGAGGGTGCTTTGCACTAGGAACCTGTCGAGCCTAGAAGAAATGTGTACAACCCCCGTTCTATTATTCGTCCATGTGTATAATCCTTTCTTTGGTTTAATATCAAGAAGGTCCCACTTGCTGAATGAGAACCTCTATAGTATTTTATTTTTTAAAATAATATGTATTTGATATATAATTATAATAATGTATTTTGATTTGAATTTAAATTTTCAACTTTTTAAACTTTTTAAATTGTTTTTATTTTTTATTTTTTTAATTTTAAATTATATATATATATATATATATATATATATATATATATATATATATATATATATATATATAATTATTATTTTTGGAATGATTCATTTCAAAGCAAATGATATGGGAGGATATTTTGAGAATTGTCTCCACTGTAACTCAAAACCTTAATGTTTTTTATTTTTTAAAATTTCATTTTTAAAAAGAATTTTCGATATATTTTTAATTTGAATTTGTTCAAAATTTTTAAATTATATTTTATTTTTTAAACTTCAACACCCGTTTACAGCATCCACGATGGCTCAAATTTTCATGGACTAAGTCTTCAAGCTTTATGGCATGCCGCACTCTATTGTTTATGATCGTGACCCAACTTTCACAAGTA
>JZKD02S2056969.1:369993-391621 GCA_000966675.3 Picea glauca | reverse complement strand
TGTGTTATTTAATATTGATAATATTTATTATTTATAAATATGATATGTGTATTATATATTTATAGTAATATATGTATTACATGTTGGAATACTAAGAGGGGGGGTGTGTGAATCTGTATTAGTATTTTTAATCATTTTTAACCACAATGTGTATTGTTTAATTTATGAGTAGATTACCAATAACATTCAATATGAGCAGTATACATAAGTAGTGAAAAATAAACAACCACAGATAAAGACAATACACCAATACTTTACGTGGAAACCCAATGCAGGAGAAAACCATTGAATTCTTTTCTTATATTGTCAAAAGAAGTACATTCATAGGAAGCACCAAATTCCTTGTTTTCTAGATACAACCCCCTAGTTTCTCATGCTCCAACATGAAGGAAGCTAAAAATCCCTGATTCACTAGCTCCAACCAGAAGGAGGCTACAACCCCCTATGTTCTTCGGCTACAACCAAAAGGCGGATACAACCAAAAGGTGGATACAACCACCTATCCTTTCCCCATCCAACCACCCTGAAATATAAGTGTCAAATAACTTATACTTCCACTGTCACTATGTCACTGTCAATCTGTCCCTGTAAGACCCGTCACTGTAAAACCTGTACCAAAAACCTATAACAACAACTTGTAACAACATGTACCAATAACCTGTACCAATAATTTCCTCAACCAATCAGATCTGATCACATAGATATCATACCCACTTTCACAAGTGTATAGCTCAAACCATGTACAACTATGTCTCTCTAATCATGTGCCATACATAAAAAAACAATCATAAACAAAGTGTAGTGAACCCTCATATCAACCAAGCATCAAACCCTAACTATTATGCAACCTCAATTTGTACCAATAACTTCAACAACACACCTCAACCAAAATCCCTCAAACATGTACCTAGAAATACAAGATATGCCTCAACAATATACCCTAAAAAGTGTGCCAATGACAAACAACAAATATACCAACACTATACCTTTGTATATCTGCCTCATACAATATGTACCATACATCCAATAGTCCTTCCAGGGAAAATACTCAATATTCCATAACCATATCTCACACAATCACCAACATCCAACTACAAACAAGCATATAACATACCTTTTTGATCCTATAGATAGATATGCTGTACCTAAACATTGTCACAATTCTTGTAGCCTCTCTTTAGCCTTTGCAATCTGAACCATGCCTCATCCTTCAGATCTGATAGGGCCTCGCATGACTAAGTCCTTCGTCCTGCATGGCCTCACGTGACAGGCTATAGATGAATCATGGGGATGCCTCGTGGGATGTTTACAGTTTGACCCACAGGGATGACCCTAATTAGGGTTTTTCACGAATTTCCCGCTCTCTTCTGCAACAACAAAACTTTTCCATCACTCTTCCTTCACTACCTCAGACTTGTGCAACTTCATATGTATCAATGATTACCTGCAATAAAACTTTCACAAGATGGATATTCAATGTGCTCAATAGGTGCTGATGGGAGTCTCTTGCTCTCTTATTTATACTCTCCAAGTGCCTTCCTTTAGGGGTCATATTCTAACTGTTTTACCCAACTTCCCTCCTTTAGGGATAACCCACTTTCTTGTTGCAACTACTTTACCCATAATTAGTAAAATCACCACTTCTTGTTGCAACCAATTTATTTTTAATTATTTTCTTATTTCAACAACTTTACCCATAATTAACTCCTAGTTACAATCACTTTGACTAGTAAACTTCTTGATGAATTTTTAAGATCTTCTAGAATAATTGACTTCTTTGTTGACTTTCTAGGGGCTTCTAGAATATTCATGAGGGTCCTCCAACTTCATTAATCCATATCTCCTCAACTGTGATGAACCATGTGATGTACCACATATAATCATAAATGAAATGGCGTGTACTATCCATCTATGATAGTCTTACCTACAAATTCACTGATATCATGGATTTATTCCTTATACAAACTCGAGTTCCTTAACCACACCTATGGGGCTACCAAAATTTTCTATCGGACTTGCTTCAAGGGTTGACATCAATGACAACCAACCCAATCTATCAACAATATCCCCCTTTGGAAATGATGGAAACACTCTACAATCTAATGCAACACTGATAGCATGGAAACACTTATGCTCATTCTCCCCCTATGACCATCACTCCCTTTGGAATCAGGCCTCTGTTCCTTCTCTTCATTTCCATCCATGCCTCTAATTACTCTCCCCCCCTTTGACATTAATGGAAAAGGGTATCATCCCTTTGGGGATGATCCCCCTATCTAAACTATCCTTTGGGATACTCTCCCTGTCTGTACTATCCTTTGGGTTTCTCCCCCTTTATGAACTGTCATTTTTCTCATCATTGGTGCTTCCTCATGTAAATCTATGACATATATGAAAAACATTCAAAATTCACTGTGGGGAAAAAACTATTCCAAGTTTCTGTCGAAGATACTCAAAGGCTTCCCTTGGAAGCAATTTGGTGAAAATATTTGCGATCTATTCTTTTGTCCCAACATACTAGACCTTGATGTTCTTCTCTGCAACAACCTGTTCCCATAGAAAGTGAAACTTGATCATAATGTGTTTCGTCTTGGAGTGCATCAATGGATTCTTTGAGATACTAATGGCACTAGTGTTGTCACAAAATATCAGAATGGACTCATCATATTCAACCTGTATATCCTTCAAGGTTTGTTTCATCCATAGTACCTGGGTACAACATGTTGCTGCAACAATATACTTTTCTTCTGCTGTAGATAAGGATACTGAAGACTATTTCTTTCTTAACCAGGATACTAGACACTCACCCAAGTAGAAAACTTCTCGACTTGTACTTCTTATATCATCAATGCTACCTGCCCACTCTGCATCTATGTAGGAAACACGATATAGATAATTCCCTTTTGGATACCATAATCCAAATTATTTTGTACCTTTTAGATATCTGAATATCCTCT
Source organism: Picea glauca (assembly GCA_000966675.3). NCBI lineage: Eukaryota > Viridiplantae > Streptophyta > Pinopsida > Pinales > Pinaceae > Picea > Picea glauca. Next base: position 388,664 of record JZKD02S2056969.1, on the reverse strand, counting down.
TCACTGCCATAACATGTGAGTTCTTTGGTGTTTCTTTAAACCTTGCAACTTGTCCAACTGCCTGCATCACATTCGGTCTAGAAGATGTCACATAGAGTAAAAAAACAATCATCGATCTGTACTGCCTCTGGTCCACATCCTTTGAATCATCATCGTTACTTAAATTGCAATTGGTTTTCACAAGAGTACTCTCTGGTTTGCAATCTTCCATTCCAAACCTTTTTAGCATTTATTTGATATACTTAGTCTGAGAGATGAAGATACCTGTGTTGCTATGACATATATGTAGTCCCAAAAAGAAAGAAAACTCTCCAAACAATGACATCTCGAACTCATTTTGCATGTCTTTGGAAAATTTCTGGCTCATCCTGTCATCATCACTTCCAAAAATAATTTCATCAACATAAAATTCAATTAACATGATACTATCTTGATTTACCTTTATGTAGAGATTTCTATTTGCATTTTCTTTCTTGAACCCTTGCTACTGTAAGTATTTTTCCAGTCTTTAATACCATTCTCTAGGGGATTGTTTGAGACTATATAGGGCCTTCTTCAACATGCAAACAGAATATTCCTTTTCTGACAGCTAAAATCCTTCAGGATGCTTGATGTAGACTTCTTCCTCTAGATCTCTGTTTAGGAATGCTGATTTCACGTCCATTTGATACACTTTAATATTATTAGAACGTGCATAATCTAGGATCAATCTGATTGCTTCCATTATGGAAACTGGGGCAAAGGTATCTTCAAAGTCTATACCTTCAACCTGCGCATATCCTTTCCATACCAACCTTGCTTTGTTCTTAGTAACTTGTCCACCCTCATTCAATTTGTTTCTGAAAACCCACTTTCTACCAATTACATTCTTGTTCTTCAACCTTGGAACCAATTCCCAAGTGTCGTTAATTTCTATCTGATCTAACTCTCCATCCATATCTTTGATCTAGAATTCATCCTAGATGGATTCTTCAAAACTACTTGGCTCAACTGCGGATGACAGTGCTAGGTGATGTTGTTTTGGTGAACGTGTTATTCTTCTAGTTTCAATTCTTGCATATTTATTTCCAATAATCTATTTTGATGGATGATTCTTATGCACTCGTCTACTAGGTGTCTTTGGAGGTACCTAAAGATATTGTTTCTCGTGCTATGCTTTTGACTGCTCTTGTTCTTACTCTTCTACTTCTTCTTCCTTTAAATATTCTTTTTGATTATGTTCCACTGAATCTTTGCTTTCTTATTTTATATTTGATCCACCTATCTCATTGATCGTTACAATGACGCTTTCCACTATTTTTCTTAGTCTTAAATTGAAACATTTGTATGCTTTCCTTTTTCTTGAGTATTCAACTAGTATGCCTTTATCAACTCGAGAATCAAATTTTCCAATCCTTCCATATTCCATTTTGATGTATCATTTCTTCCAAATACTTTGAAGTGATTCACATTCACTGGTCTTCTTTTCCATAGCTCATATGGAGTCTTATCACTATCATTTCTGAGCATTCCTCTGTTATGAATGTGAACTTCTGTATGCACTGCTTGTACCCAAAACAAATATGTCAACTTGGAATCCATTAACATGGTTATGGCCATTTCCTGTACTGTTCTTTTCTTCCTTTCAACCACTCCATTTTTCTAAGGTGTCCTAGAAACTGAGAATTACCTTTTTATCCCATGATCATTGCAGAATTCCATGAATTATTTTGATGTAAAATCTGATCCATTGTCTAATCTCAAACACTTGATTTTCAACTCTATCTCAGTTTCAACCATCTCTTCGTATGTCTTGAAGTTATCGAATGCCTATGACTTCTTCTTAAGAAAACAAACTATAGTTATTCTTGTGTAGTCATCAACCAATAGAATGAAGTATTGTTCACCTTTTAATCCCTTTGTTCTTGTCGGTTCAACTAGATTGGTATGTACAATCTATGGTGGCGTTGTTGTGGAGTATTCCTTTGACTTGAACTTTGTATTGGTCTGTTTTCCCTATAGACAATGCATGCATAGAATTTTTTCTGGCTTTGAGATCTAGAGGATTTATCTCACTACTTCCCTTTTGCTAACCTTGACAAGGTTATCAAAATTTATGTGACCCATTTTTCTGTGCTAGAGCTAACTTTCAACTTCCTTTCCTAAGAAACATTTTTCTTTTGCAATTTCGTTTAATAAATATATGTTGCTTGGAGTTATTACAACCATAACCACTAATTTGTCTGACCCTGCTTTTATTATTTCACATTTTTGAGAATCAACCACAATTTCGTGTCCTTGGTCACACATTTTACTTACACTTAGTAGATTTTGTTTCATGTCTTCAACTAATAGAACATTCTATTCTTTGGCATCCTTGCTTCCAAGCTTAACTGCCCCTTTTCCTATAATTATGGATGATTTGTCATTCCCAAATGAAATTTATCCATCTCTTTCCTTCTTCAATGTTATAAACCTATCCATATCACCTGTTGTATGCTTTGAACATCCACTGTCAACATACCATCCATGTTTCTTGTGTTTAGCTTGTAGAGAAAGCGTGAATTCTTCAATGTTGAATTCATCCTGCTTCCTTATCCATATCTTTTGTGGTTCTTGTCTATGACTATTGATATTCTATTGTGATTCTCTAGGAGGAACAATCAATCTACAATATTTGGCCATGTGTCCAAAGTTTTTACACTTGTAGCATTCTACTTCAATGCTCAAAGATTCAAATATGTTATAGATTTTTCTCTGTGCTTCATGAGATCTTATTGAATAACCATTTATTGTGTAGCCTTTATAGTTATTCATGTTTTTGGTATTGACTCTACAATTCACAGCTTTATGTCCAATATTTTTACATGAATAACATAAGCCAAGAAAAATAGTTTGATACCTAGGGGTGGAAGATATTATAAATGGTGATGATATTTTGAATCCTTCTTCTTTGCGGGGTCTCTCCATTGCTGGATGCTGATGATTTTGAAATATGAACTTTCTGGGTGGTGCAGTATATTTGTAATCCTCTTCTTGGTTCCTCTTTTCTTCTTCCTTCCTAGAAGAGCCTCTGACTATTTTTGCATAACTTATATGTTCTGTTGTCTTGGATATTGATCCTTTCTCTGCCTAGTTATATCCTAGTCCAGATTTGTCATGGTATGGCCTTTGAATGCTAATGATCTCATCCAATACGTTGGTGTTTTTCTGCTGCATGTCCTTCTTCTGAATATCTTTTCTGAGAGTGACTATTTCCGCTTCCAAGCTTTCGATCATCTTGTCCTTTTCATATAGCTGAAATATGAGTGCCTCTTTGATTCTTTTGTCTTCTTCTACTTGGAGTTTTAACCTTGCAATCATCTGCTCGACTTCCTCGTAATTGGAATTTTGAAATCCTTTGTTCTCTTTTAGTTCTTCCTTGAGTGACTTGATTTTCTTTCTTTCAATCCTTATCTCTTCTAGTGTATTGGTTAATTATGCTTTGAGATCATCTTCTCCTTCCTCAAAATATTCTTCAAAATATTTTACTGCCATGAAGAGTACTCTTTTTGTATCACTGTCACTATCTTCTTCCTCATCTGATGATGAAGTGTCTTCCTTGGTGTAGAGACTTTTCTTGAAAAAATTCTTTTTGTTTCTTTTATTCTTTTTCTTTTTATGATCTTATTCTTCATCACTTTCCTTATTCTTATGAGGACATTTAGAAGCAAAATGACCAACACCACCAAAATCAAAATATTTCAATAGAATCATACCTTTATATTTTCTCGTTCCTCTTTTCAACTTTCTGATGAAGTTTTCCATTTCTTCATCGTCTCTTGAATCATCACTGCAAATACAATCTGAATTTGGATTTTTCTTCCTCTTTTTCTTTGTCTTCTTGGATGCTTTGAATGCTGCTTCATTTGTAATTGGGTTTTCCTATTCTCTTCTCATTTCATAGGCGATGCGTATCCCATGTATCTCATCCATTCTCAAGGTGTCTATATCTATTCTTTCTTCTAAAGCTGAAATATTTGGATCAAATATCATAGGTAGATACCTTAGTACCTTTTGAACAATGATTGGTTCCTTCATTTCTTCTCCCAAACCTTTAATAGTATTCACTACTTCATCAAATCGCAGAAAGTAGGCTGCAATGTCTTTGTCTTCCTTCATTTTCAATTGTTCAAACCTAGCTCTAAAGGGTTGGAGTTTATCTCCCTTGACTTTAGCATCTCCTTCCTAAATATTTTGAAGCTTATCCCATAGATCTTTTGTAGAATCACAATGCATAACTTTAACAAATATTGAATTAGCAAGACTGTTCAAAATAGTACCTTTAGCGTTTGAATTATTTTCTTTGAGTTTATTTCCATCCTTTTCTATTGGGGGAGTGGATGGTGCTTTGTATCCATCTGCTACTTCTAACCATACGTCAAATCCCTATGCATGTAAAAAGGTTTTCATCCTTATAACCTAGAATCCATAATTATGACCATCAAACATTGGTGCTCCAATCTTATCATATTCCATGATCTCCTTTCAGCGGTTAAAATTCTTCTTGAAGGACCTGCTCCGATACCAATTGTTGGAATACTGAGAGTGTGGGGGGGGGGAGGGGGGGTGAATCAATATTATTTTAATAATTTTTAACAACAATTTGTATTGTTTACTTTATGATCATATTACCAATAACATTGAATATGAGCAAGATACATAAGCAATGAAAAATAAACAACCACACATAAACACAATACACCAATATTTTATATGGAAACCCAATGTAGGAGAAAAACACATAATGATTTTCTTATATTGTCGAAAGAAGTACATTAATAGGAAGCACCAACTTCCTAGTTTTCCAGCTATAACTCGAAGGAGGATACAACCCCCTGGTTTCTTAGGCTCTAACATGAATGAAGATACAAATCCCTGATTCTATGCCTCCAACTAGAAGGAGGCTACAACAACCTATGTTCTATGGCTACAATCAGAAGGTGGATACAACCACCTATCCTTGCCCCTTCCAACCACCCTAAAATATAAGTGTCAAATAAATGATACTACCAATGCCACTCTGTCACTTTCAATATGTCTTTGTAAGACCTGTCACTATAAAACCTGTACCAACAATTGGTAACAAAAACCTGTAACAACCTGTACCAATCTATACCAATAATATATTCAACCAATCAGATCTGATCACATAGATCTCATACCCACTGTCACAAGTGTATAGCTCAAACCATGTAAAACTATGTCTCTCTAATCATATGTCATACATATACAAACAATCGTAACCCAAGTGCAGCGAACCCTCACATCAACCAAGTGATGCAGGAGCATCACCATCAACATTAAAAGGAGGCCATACAGGAGGAAATATCATCATCCAACGCATACATGGAAGCTGATTTGGATTCTCAAAGGAGGAAGCACCTTTTTGAATTTTGAATTTGTGAAAAGGATGTAATGAATTCTCTTTAATGTTTGGAGGTTGAAGCCGTTTTAGGAGATCCTAGCGGATTGTAATTTCTTAAATGTATAGAGATATTGTACAAATGATGAGCATCGATCCTTATCCATATTGTAAATTCTCATTAATTCATAGATATCCTAGGAGTAGGATGCTTGATTTCAATGTGATAGTAGTAGGTAGTAAGGAGAGAAGGATCGAGAAGCCCCTTCATGTATAAAACTTGTAAATTATGCCATTTTAGAGGTTGTTGAACTAGGATGAAGTTAGTATTGTTGAAATATATTGAAGCTCATTGTATTCTTGCTATAGAACAAAAGAAGATTGCAAGAAATCTGTGTATATATACTCCATATTTCAATATAAGAGAAGGGATATTTGCTTCAATGCATGGGTTTGATTTACCTCTAAGCTAATTGATTGAATGACGTTCTATTTATGTGTTTACTGTGTTTTATATGTGTTTTTTATATTTATGTGAATGAATCTTTGAGATTTGTATAAGTTTCAATTGTTTCTCTTCTGAAACATTTGGTTAGGGAACACTCAGTTCCCACACAAGGAGTGCACAGGCTGGAGTCGTAGATTGACTTAAATCTCAAGAGGGATAGAGTAAAATTTTTATAGAGATAGTGCAAGAGGTGCATGTATACTCGTTGAGTATAATTTCTATGAGAAATACTTGTGCAAGGAGTGTGTAGGGCCGACACTAAGAGAAGTGTCGAAAAATTTCTAAGGGGGCGAGTGCAAGGAGTGCACACCATAAGTCCTTAGAGACTTCAAGCTTAGGAGAGATAGTGCAAAGTGTGCACCAGGGTTCAAAACCCTCCGAGTATAAAAAATCAGAAGAAGTAGCGACAATAATTCCTTTGGAGGAGGGATTTGGTGTGTTCGAAGGATGAACAGACAATATCCATTCGGGAGAAGAAACTATATTCACAACTATTAAATTATGAGGAGTTGCACAAGGGTTAAGTATTGAATTCTTTCAGACTTCGTCAGTTTGGAAAATTTCTTTCGAGGAGCTCGAAGAAGGAGAAACCCCCGAAGTTTCGAAATATGAAACTCATATGGAGCGTTGATTGCCATGGACGCATGTCAGTGGATCATCAAATTCTGAAGACCGTCCCTTCGAGAGGAAGGAGACACTACGGTGAAGATTCAATGATCTCCTGAAGCTTCGAAGAATAGAGTAAATCACAATCATTGATTTCAGTGGACACGTGCCAACATATCGTCGAGTCTGGGATACCAGAGGCGAGGAGTGTTCAATTCCCCAAATATTTGAATAACAAAGTAGATCTCATCCATTGATATGAAGGAGGACACGCAGAGGAATGAGAGGAACTATGACACTTCAACATTCGGGAGATACAAGGGTTTACATTGTGTAAAAGACTAGACACCTGAAGTACGAAATAAATCTATACCATTCATTTGTTGGAGCTTGTGATCCGTTGGATCATTTCCCATGTGTACTCGCTAGTTTGGAACTTCGAGAGACTTGTGGAGAGGTGTCGTGAAAATACCCAAAGTATGGAGCTGTGAAGAGGTCATAAATCGTCGATTTGGTGGTAGAAAAAGAGCCTTCCAATCTGGTCTAGGATTTGACGCTCCATAGGAATAAAACATTGGAACGGATAGGACCACTGAAGCCCAACGTACCGAATTAATTCCCCACTGTGGATTTCAATGGTTTTTGTGGACCGTTGTTCTTCGTTGTTTTTCAATGCTCCGCTACTTTGGCGTTCAGAAGGAATGCAATAAAAAAATGTTGAGACTCCCAAAGCCCGGGATATCTGAAGTCCCGAATTATTCAAAGAGTTGAGATTTATCCAACCTTCTTGGCCCATGGTCCCTTGTAGAAATTTTCTGGTGCTTAGGGACTCCTAAAATTTTAGTTTTGCATTTGGGAAGAAAGGTATAAGACCTGTGAAATTGGTTTTGGAGGGCTCAAGTGGAGTCTACGAGCTGATCCATCTCTCCAAGTCAAACGATCCTAGATTGGGAGGTCACTTAGACCCCAAAGAGTGGGTGGGGGTTTTCACCAAGTGGTATAAAATCCTGAATTGTGCTTTGTGTGAAGAATAACTTGGTACCATGCCACCAAGGAGACACAGAGACAAAAATATAGCAAATCCAACAATGGAAGAGGAGCTGAGGTGACTTGTAACAACCCTGGTTAAATAGATGCATAGGGATTATTAATTATAATTAATTTGATAATCTGATTTTCCTAATATGTTAGTTAAACAATAATTATTTCTTAATAATATTAACTAATTAATCATTTATTAATTACTTGTTCATATCTGTCAATGATTAATTAATTAATTAATTGACTCATTAATTATTTGAGTAAAGAATTAAAGGGCTTAATAATTTAATTTATTTTTGACTTACGTATGAAGGGGGGGAAAGAAACATTAAATGGAGGGGATAAGATAATAAATAAGGGGATAAGATAATAAAGAAGGGGATAATATAATAAAGAAGGGGATAAGGTAATAAAGGAGGGGGATACAAAAATTAATGAGGGGGAGGAGAGTCAGTGAAGGGGAAGATGTGATAGGGAAACAGTCCTACGGGAAGGCATCATGAGAAGAGGGGGAAGGAAGAATTATGAGAGAGGAGAGACTGCAGTTCTGGTTTGGGATTTTTTTGGTTCTATTGTTGGGTTCTGCAGTTTTTAGTGAACCATTGCAGGGGGCAACAGGTTGCTGGGGGTTTTGGGCATAGGGGCCAGGATTCCTTTCAATTTCCTGGAGCTAGGGAGTCGGACAAGCTACTTCTAGCTAGCTAGGTGGTTAGTTAGTTTGGGCAGAGTTGGTCAGTGCAACAGGCTAGGCAAGGCAACAAGGAAAGGACAACCATATCGGCGAGAATTAGCATCAGAAGCAGGTATTTTATTTATGACTTGCTGAGTTATTTTCATGCTGTAGATAAATGTTAAATTCTGCTGAAATATTATATGATTATTTGAAGCTCAATGAATTATTTATGCACTCAAATAATTCTATGTTTGAAATGAAAATTCTATGTTAGAAATGTTACGTGTAGTTGTATGGATATTTTTAGGCTTGTTTATTTTTTTTGGTCCTTACACATGGTATCAAAGCTATTTGTTTGAAATATGGGCCTGAGGGCCAAGCTCCAAGCTCCAACTCCACCTCCGCCTAACCTGCAAGCCAAGCACACAAACTTTTTTTTTACACAGATAAATATATATATATATATATATATATATATATATATATATATATATATATATATATAAAAGAATATAGAAAAAGTAATAAAAGAAGGCAACACAAGAATGCGATAATGCGATATACGAAGGGTTTAACAAGTACAATCTTTGGGTTTCATGGATGAAGATAAATGTAACATAGATTAGGTGAGAGGATTCCTTTGGGCCATCGAAGCCATGTCCTCTCGCCTGGTAAACCCATTAACCATCAACGTCCTTTATGCTCATCCTTCACCCTTTCTTCCAAATCTCCATGACCGCTGTGGTTGCCATTTCGAAGGCATGTATTCATTTAGGTATCCATTCCATACAAGTCTCTTACTATCAAGTCCTTCGAAATGAACAATGGATTTGTCAAACCCTTCGAAACGACCAATAAGTTTGGCTTCGAGACGGAACCCCGCATTTCGTCCTCTGAGGAGGCTCGAACCTCGGCACTACTCGACTCAAGGACTCTTGGAGAGAATAATGGAGGCAATCGAGGCGATGCATTTGACTAGAAAACAACTACGTCCTACTGGCAGGTACCTATTTTTTGCTTAGTTTTCATTGAATGCACTTGTAATAACTGAAAATTCACGGTGGACACTACACAGAGCATCAAAATTCGCAGGTTCTAGTCAAATTATAATAAATTTAACTTAAACAGAAACAAAACGCAGTATGAAATGATGTATTTCTAGTAGAAAATCCATGTTAATTGATCAATAATTAACATTATGCACAATCTATCTTAATTTTTCTAGTACAAAATTTCATTATGCACAGTGTTCGATTAGAAAATTTTGTATAGGATGAAGGCAATTAACCTTAACATGAAAAATTTAGCCGATTCCTAAAGTACCTCGCAATCAATTTTGAAACTCCAGCTGGGGGAACAACTCGGCTAGACCCGACTATATTTCAAAATATTCAACGGAGTTTATTTGACTTAATTTATTCAAACATCTTAGAAATGTAAAACAATGTGAGATGACCTTTTGTTGAAATGTAATTCCCTAAATGCCCATGTATATAATTCAAGAGCACTTAAATCTATATGATTTAGTTAGTCTTTAGTTGACTTCAACCTTAACATAAATTATTAACAGAGTGTTGTTTGAATTTGAAAATGAATAAAATCCGATTGGAAGATTTTTTTTTTAATCTATCTCTCTGTTCAAAGTGACCATTAATCTCCTCAGGCGTGGAATGGGCCAAACACTCACATTAGTAGTGGAGGAGCTAATTAGTGAGCATGAGAGCTACGATTATACTTGAATTCCACATGTATCTACAAATATTGACACACACTATTTCAAATTTCAAACAAAGCCGTGAAATACAGCTGTCGGCTACTCCGAAAGACAAAAATGAGGGTTTCCAGGTGGTGATTACTGAAAAATCAAGAAAAAAAAAAGAAATCAAATTGAACACGATTTACATGAAAGGACTACCTTTAAAAGTCAAAATATCCGCTTCGGTTATATAACGATATAATTTCTCTGAAATTTTTATCACAAAAATGGAAGCAATGGTAAAGGAGAATCCTTAACGACATAGATACATAGATGCCCTGTTTCGTCCAACAAACACATGCATATAAACTATACGCAGAATAGAGATCCACCAGACAGAGGGGAGAACCTGATTTTATCACAGAGAAGATATGATTTGTAGACGAGAAGTAGTTTGGAGAGAAGAGACATTGCAAAGAAGTTTGAATAGAGACTATATAGGGCCGACCCCACCAAATAATCTTCAAAATTATTTATCTTCAAACAATCTACTTCCAAATAGAAATTATTTTTTTGGGACTGTGTAATATACACAGATATCATATTCTCCAATGACAAAGTGGCCGGATCCAGCCAGTGGAGGGAGAGGGAGCTACACCAAAGATCAAAGAACCAACTACCAAGTTTTCCCACCAAGCCCAAAGCCCGCGCGAAGCCACGACAGAGAAGCCCACACGTTGCACAAAAATCTCTAAATAAAAAAAAAAAAAAACAAGCGCCATGCAACACATAAAGGTACAGTGAGAAATCACTCACACTAAGCCACAGAGTGAGAGAGAGACCACAAGGAGCGTAGAAAACTACACTACACGTCCACCTGCACAACACAGCTTGCAAAGCCAACACACAAAAAACAATCCAATGCCCAAGCATCAGCGCCAAAAACAAGACAATAGACTTGGGCTCATGAAAGATTGGGAAACTTGGTATAAAACTTTGCAAATAAATTAAATAGGAAAAAAAAAATACTATCAAAACAATATACAAGCCAGCGCAGAGCCGCACCCAGGAGAACCCATGGCTCAACACCCATCGAGAGGGAGAGAGCCATAGCTCAACGACCAAGGCCAAGGGAGGAACCGAATCCTTGGCCGTGCCTAAAATCCCTCCTTCAACCTCTCCCTGAAAAAGCACCAGACGACTTAGCAAATGAGAAAGGAATGGTGCCTTTTAGGGTTTAAATGATAATTTTTTTATTTTATTTTCCGGAAATAAGGAGCAACACGTGGATCACATGCAAGGTCTAGGCCTGCGAGGTAAGTTTTTAATAAGTTTTTAATATAATTTTTTTTTTAATATATTTATCTATTTCATTTTTTTTTAATTAAATTCTTATATTCAAAAAAATTATTTATATAATAAACAATTCTATAGTTTAAATAAATTAGGTTTTATTTTAAATTAGGGATTTCAAAATTTAAATTAATTAATTAAAACTGCATATTTATAAAAAAAAAATATTACTTAAGGGGGTGATATGGGTTTTGAACCCATGACCACCCACCGCCTAAGCCTTAAGAAATGACCAACCACCAATGCGCTACATGTATCAGTTTTACAAAATAAATTCACATATAAACAATTTAATTATCAATAGTAGCAAAGTACTATCCTGAAGAATAATCTCAGATTATCCAAGCGCCAAGCTCACGAGACTGTACACACAACTCATTGAGCCAAGCGCCAAGTCCCTCCACTCCATTCCACCGGTCAAAGTCAAACACTAAGCTTCAATACATCGCGTCAGGCTCACTACATCATACAACCACAAGTTAGGAAGCACACAAGCGCTAAGTTCCAATGCCGAAAGCCACTCTACAATCCTTAAAGACACGCACCTGCAACCACTAAGACATGAAATTCAATGCATATGTACAACGCGCCAAGGAAATCCCACGAGTCAAGCATCGAAGGATAATTAGTTGTAAGTGAAAAGTTAAAGGACTTAGACTAGGACAAGAGGGAAGGAGGCGACATACACACTAGGACAGTAAGCTAAAGGAATTGGTGAGTATGGTGCAAGGCTAGCATAGCTACCAGGAAAGGGAGTCAATAGTTTTCTTAGGTGAAGAAATCAATCTTAGACGCTTTAACCCTAACCTAGCCAATCCCCTAAAGAGAGTAATGTCTATTTATAAACAAGTAAAAGAAACTTACGCCTAACCTTGTCTTCTAGTTTAAGTAGCACCAATTCGAAATGTACTTGAACTCACCCTGACAACTTTGGTTGATGCAGGTTAAATCATACAGAATGGTTAGGACTTGAGGGAATCGAGGTAGGGGAGCATCTTCATAGGCACCGCCAACATCACCAGTGCTACCACCACCATCGCCTGAACTAGCTCTCATACTGCGCTTGTTGGACACCATAAATGAGACTTTAAAGGGGTGACAACCAATAGGGGCCGAGGTGGAACCCCCACCATATGGAATGGGTAATCCAGAAGTGTCGAGGGATTCGGGGGGAGGACCTCTGCCCGAAGACATCAGTTGAGAATTGTAGAAGATAAAACTTCCATAGTTTTCCAGGGGTCACGCCAGTGAACATGCACAAGCATGGTTGGAAGGTGTTAGCAACATTACTTGTCTTCGGCATCGGGATATCCATGGTCTGCAGGTTACACAAGGAGCATCCAAGTGAAACACATATAAGAAGTCCTTTTCAGACTTAAAATCAAGCGAGCGAGAAAAATTATAGTATCAACGATCCGGATCCATCCATATGAGCAGATCAACGGCTGGCGGGAAATCACGAATAGAGGAGTTGCATCGAGAATAGTACAAATAGATCGTGTCCATATTGTATGCAGAAATGGATGGCAACCTTTCATCCCAAAGGACGCGTGGCACGAGATCTGGTCACGTCATCTTTTCAGCAGTCGCAAGTTCAAAGGGTGAAGGTTTTATGTCGTGGTATATCTCGAAACCCCGAACCCCGAAGTGTCGATAGCACCCAAATCCGGGCCCATAGTATCAAGGGGTAGTCTCAGCCGTCCATCTGAAGTGGACACCTGGCACGCGATGAGGCTCTCCTCCTGTTTTCCCATCACGATTTTGAAGTGAAAAAATTAGCTCCCTCATATCCCCGATGCACGAAGTGACGAGAACTTCCAGGGCCTGGGGCCCAAAACAACGTCGGGTAAATTTAGGATTGTCAGATTTGAGAGAGTTTCCTGGCGTCCAATTGAGTCGTCTCGACGTTTCTCCCATCGCATCTATGATAAGCAAGGTCCAACATCATCGTATTCCCGATACGTGAGGTGCCAGGAGTGTCCAGGACCCGGCCCACACCATCACCGAAGTGCATTCAGGACCATCATATCTAGAGGGGCGCATGGCACTAGATTAAGCCGCCTCGGTGTTTCGCTCATCACAATTTCAAGAAGAAAGGATTAGCTCCTTCCCATTCGTGAACGCCGAGGGCGCCTTGGGGATAAGCACGTGGTCATAGCCCATGGTCACTTGGGAAAGAAAAAAGCTACTCAGGAAGGGCCGAAGGCGTCGTGTATGTTCACAGAAGGAATTACCACAATCTCCAAGTGCCATTTGATCCAAACTCGGTCCTGGTTTTTGCTTGGAGTAAATGAAGGCAAGAAAGGGTGGTTGAAACCTCTTCTCATTCATTAAATGCGAAGAATGGAGGGTCTGGAAAGTGGACTGCTCGAGAGGGTCCTGTGTACCTATTTTTCCAGAGAATCCATGCCGAATTCTTGACTAGCCGGAGGAGGTCTGCACACGCTAGCTCAACATTTACTGTCTTAGCTACTCCTCCCCTGCAAAGGCCATGCGAAGTTAAGGAGACTTCTGACAAAGGGATTCCGCCCGAAGATTGATTGAAGAGACGCTACACCTTGAAGGGTGAGTGTGCCTCTATTGGGAAAATCTGCCCAAGTATATGTACTTAGTTTTTTCATTTTTGAAGGTATCGATGGTAGAGAAAAGCTCTCGATTGTAAAGTTTCAACAGATATCCTAGCTCTAGTTATGCATATGTATGTAAGATTTCTTGTTTAATCTCAGATAGTCTTTCTTTTCCTGTCTAAGTTTTCATCTTATACTAAGAGAGTTCGTGATCGACTGATTCGCATGAATTATGGAAATTATGTTGTGATAAAGGATTTATTGTGGCACTATTGTTTTCTCTGGTTTTCTGTGTTTGAGCGCAAGAAGATCTTGTGTTTATACGTCTTCTTCTACAGTCTATTAGGAACCTGATGTTATGACAGAACTTTGCATCTATCTGATACAATTCTTCCCCCTACTCACCCTTACTACAACTCACTGTCTGAAGTTATCTAAGACCTCACTTTCCCATGCATGCCTAGCCTAGTTTCGGAGTTGGAACCACATCGTTTGAGTTAACCTCCATTTGATCACCCCATTAAGCAAATCGTGACATAAACTAATGGGCGTCGGGCTCTACTCCTGCTGCAATCCAGAGGTGACTTTCGACGCTAACATTTCTGGTGCTGTTGCCACGGATGAAGTTGAAAATTTTCCCCGGGATTGAACGACATTGAGCCTCTGATTCTGAAGGTGCATTGGGTATCAGAGCCTTTGAAGATTTCTACTGTGCACCTGGCGAATCCATTGTGATGACTCTACTGTGGTGAACCTGCGGTATTAATTGTGGCTTTCAGAGGTAGACACATGCGGTCTCATCCACAGTTGCCTCTAGCTACACCTGAAACTGATCCAGAGGTGGTTCTTAGGAAAGGAAAGGCCCCTGAAGAATAAGCTTCCACCTCCGAACCAGGTAATCCGCCATCTCCTTCTATAGGAACTCCGTTTTCTCCTCCTCAGTTTCTTAATAGACCTCTTTCTGAGGTTTCCTGTTTCCTGAATTTTGGGAGTGTTCCTGCTGAGTTTTCCTTTCCTGGTCTGGGATTGGAGGGAGAAATCCTTGTCACTCCCCTCTCCTCTGAAGCTATACCTTGGCGTAGACCCAGGACTATAGAAGATTTCCCCACTCCTGCACAAAGAGGAGCACTTGCTGACTTGAGCTTGTTAGCCTTCTCCTTAAATCCCCTCTTGTTTCCCACTCCACTTCAAGATTCATTCCCAGTAGCCCCTTCGCGAACTCCTTCTCCTCCAAGTTCTCCTCCACCTAATATTCCTATGGTTGGTGCTAATCCCCCTCTGAATAGAATGGACACCATAGTTTCTTCTAGATATGCTCCCTTAATCCTACCCCATCCTATGAATCCTCTCCCTGCTGGAGACTACTTGAAGTACATGCCCAAGTTCACCGGGGAAGGGGACATAACCGCCGAAGAGCATCTGGCTGCTTTCTACAGTTATGAAGACAACCTGAATATTGAAAATGAAGATGTCTGGATGAGAGTCTTCATTCATAGCCTGGATGGCGAGGTGAGGAAATGGTTTAGAGGATTGGCCCCCGGATCTATTGCTAGGATCGAAGCCCTGGATAGTGTTTTCCTGAGGCAGTGGGGTGACAGGAAAGATTTCATGTATTACATGAAAAAGTTCAGATCTTTGAATAATATGGATGGAGAGTCTGTCTCCGACTTATCCAAAAGATTCAATAAGATGTATAACAAGATCCCCGCCGAAATAAAGCCTTCAGAAGCCTCGGCCAAGATTTCCTATGCCAGTGCGTTTGGACCCGATTTTTGTCTTTTATTGAGGGAAAGAAGAGCCACCTCCTTAGCCCAAATGAAATATGTGGCCATAGAAGTGGAATCCAATGTATTAGCAGCTGATAGACTGAGGAACAAGGTCGACACAGACAAAAGAAAGGGAAGATCCGAAGCCTCAACTTCTAGCCCATCGGTGCCCCACCCTCAAGTGGATGAACTGACCAAGATGGTGAAGTCTCTGTCCGCAGAGATGGAGAGGATAAAGGTGGAAGGGAGGAAAGCATACAAGGGCCCTTAGAAAACCGAAAACAAATGAGGTTTCAGGAGGCCAAAAAATATCACTTCCCCAACGGTGCAAAGGGAGAGGGGAAGAGACAGAGAAAACCAAAAGATTCAGGCCCCTTTCCAAAACAATTTTATGGCCGAAGAAGAAGAAGGGGAAACATGTGAGCTTGATACTGAAATCCATTTCTTCAGAGAAAATCCTCCTTTTACTCATCTGAATCAATCAGCATACGAGGAATCTCTCATGAATAGTTAGCTAAATGAACAGAGCAAGGAAAACAAGACTAGTGGCCGCCAAGGCAGGTATGACTTGAGGTCTCAGAAGAAGGAAGTAACACCTGATGTTCCTGAGCAGTCCACTAGAACAGAGAGGCCTACCAATGAAGTAGCAAATGGTCACAGAGGTAAGAAGCCCCGACCCCTCTCTCCCATAGTTCAAAATCATGCCCCCGAAATAAGAGAAATCCAGAAGCTTACACCTTCTTTTAATTTCGAGCATGAAATTCAGAAAATCAGAATCCCTGTGCCCCTAAATGAGTTGATTAAACATGAAGGGTTCAATAAATGATTCTTTTATCTTCTATAGTCTGAGATCTCATGCCTTCCCACAGACTCCATTAATCTACAAGATGAAAGGCCTGCAGTTATTCTAGGTCCTATGGTAGAAGATAGGAATGACTCATCCCCTCCCTTCTAGACTTCCTTGAACATACATGACAAGGTACTGCACAACTGCTTGATGGATTTAGGGGCTTCTCACAACCTCATGCCCAAAACTGTCATGGAAGAATTAGGGCTAGAAGTCACCCGAGCCTATCATGACCTCTATTCCTTCGACTCCAGGAAAGTTCAATGTCTCGGGGTTATCAAAGACCTAGTCGTGACCTTGTTCCAGTTGCCCATGAAAAGTGTGGTCATGGATATTGTAGTGGCTAATGTCCCCCCCAAGTTCGGTATGTTGTTATCAAGATCTTGGATAAAAATACTGGGGGGGAACCTTGCAGATGGACCTCACATATGCTAATATCCCAGTATTTGGAGGAGAACATAGGAGGCTATATAGGGAAGCTCAGTTGGCCTATATAATCAGTGATGAAGCTAATCCTACCAATCATCCCATTTTTTCCTTGGACACTGATTTAGGTTCCAGTTTACTGCAACTCACTCATGATCCCGAGCCTCCTCTTGAACTCAGAAAGCATCCCACCACTCCTCATGAATTTCCTCCCTCCATCACCTCTGTTTGGAAAATGTTTTTTGATGGAGCCTATTCCAGGGAAGGCGCTGGTGCTGGGGTGTTTTTTGTGTCCCCTTCTTAGGAAACCATGTCACTGTCATATAAGTTGGAATTTGAAATCACCAACAATGTGGCAGAGTATGAAGCCCTTGTTCTAGGATTAAGAGCTGCAAGGGAAATGGGAATTCAGGAGGTAGCAGTGTTCGGAGATGCAAATTTGGTGGTCCAACATATTAGAAGCGCTTATCAGGCTAAGCACCCTCGACTCATAAATTACAGAAATGAAGTATGGGACCTAATTGACAATTTCTTCTCAGCCTTCAACATCTCTTTTATTCCAAGGGAGGATAATGCTGTGGCCGATTCTTTAGCTGTTTCTACTAGCCAGTTCAAGGTCCCTCAGCCGTCTATGGCCAAATATGATGTTGAGATAAAATATAGGCCCTCTGTACCAGAAAATGTCAAGCATTGGAAGGTATTCGAAGATGATCCAGAAATCGAGAGATTTCTCCAATCTGTTGATGAATTTTCTACGTTGCACATTGATCAAGATCCTGATACAGAAGATAACCCTCACCCTGAGGTGTTTTTAAATAAAATTGCTAACCATTAGATCATTCGGCTACCTAGCAATCACATTCCGAGGGGACTAATTCCTTTAGAAAGATTTTTCGATGGGAATGATGTGGAAGTAAAGGATAGGGTCCCTGATGAAGATGTTGACACAACCAAGTGCAACATTAGAACACCGGAGGAGCCTAAGTTTATCAAGTTGTCAAGGAGTTTGACTAGAGAACAGAGGGCCGAATATACTGAGTTGCTGAGAGAGTTTGCTGATGTGTTTGCATGGACCTACGAAGACCTCAAGACGTATGACACATCTGTCATTGAACACAAGATCCCACCGAAAGAAGAGGCTAAGCCTTTCAGGCAGAAGCTAAGACAGATAAATCCCGTGTTGCTACTTGTCATGGAGAAAGAAGTAAAGAAGTTGTTAGAGGCCCAGATCATCGTCCCCCTGAGATATTCCGAATGGGTGGCCAATTTGGTTTCGGTAAGGAGGAAAAGTGGAGAAATCAGGCTTTGTGTCGACTTCAGGAACCTGAACAGGAGCTCAAAGAAAGACAATTATCCCCTTCCCAACATGGAGCACATATTGCAGAGGGTAACCGGTGCATCTAGGATTTCTATGATCGATGGTTTTTCTGGCTATAATCAGATATCGGTCATGCATGAAGACAGAGAAAAGACAACCTTCACCACCCCTTGGGGCACATTCATGTATGCCAAAATTCCATTTGGACTGATGAATGCAGGAGTGACATTTCAACGAGCCATGAACATAGCCTTCATTGGGGAGAAAGATAGGTTCATGGTGATCTATCTAGATGACATAACAGTTTTCTCCAAGTCTGTCAAAGAGCACTGCTGTCACTTGATAAAAGTTTTCTCAAAGTGTTAAAGGTTCGGCCTCTCCCTAAACCCCAAGAAATATTTGTTTTCTATGAAGGAGGGGAAGCTATTAGGCCATATAGTGTCAGCAGAAGGAGTGAGGATTGATCCTAGCAGAGTGGAGGCAATTC
>JZKD02S2056969.1:316772-355634 GCA_000966675.3 Picea glauca | reverse complement strand
ACACATAAGCCTACAGCTTATACAAAACTTGGCTCACCAGCCTATAGAACATATTTACAATTCTTTGCATCTAGCATGATCTGTAACGGGGCTCGGCCTTGGGGACACTACAGAAAGAGTCCTATAGGAAGGCATTATGAGAAGAGGGGGAAGGAAGAATTACGGGAGAGGAGAGACTATAGTTCTGGTTTGGGATTTTTCTGGTTCTGTTGTTGGGTTCTGCAGTTTTTGGTGAACGATTGCGGGGGGCACCGGGTTGCTGGGGGTTTTGGGCATGGGGGCCAAATTCCTTTCGGTTTCCTGGAGCTAGGGAGCTGGACATGCTGCTCCTAGATGGCTGGGTGGTTAGTCGGTTTGGGTAGAGTTGGTCAGTTCAACAAGCTAGGCAAGGCAACAGGGAAAGGACAACCATATTGGCGGGAATTAGCATCAGAAGCAAGTATTTTATTTATGACTTGCTGAGTTATTTTCATGTTGTAGATAAATGTTAAATTCTACTGAAATATTATATTCTTATTTGAAGCTCAATGAATTATTTACGCACTCAAAGAATTCTATGTTTGAAATTAAAATTCTATGTTATAAATGTTACGTGTAGTTGTATGGATTTTTTTAGGCTTGTTTATTTTTTTTGGTCCTTACATGACTTCATGCGAGATTGGGCACCATGGAGACAACACAGAGAAGATCACCTAATGCTGGCGACATCAATGAGGCTGAGAGTGAAGAAGGAGGAGAATAAGGAGCTGCAGGAGAAGAAGCTGTAGAAGAGCGACTATTGATAGATATTGTTAAAATGGGAGCTAGAGCAAAACTATAGGTCCCAACGTATGAAGGAAACTTATATGTTGAGGAGTTGCTGGATTGGATAAGTGATTTGGACAAGTACTTTTATTATGAGGATATTGATGATGAAAATAAAGTGAAGCATGCTATGACCAGACTAAAGGGACATACAACGCTATGGTGGGATGAATTGCAGGCTGACAGAAGATGCAAAGGTAAGCAAAAAATCAAAAGTTGGGACATAATGGTTGCTAAAATAAAAGCTAAATTCATACCCAAACATTATCAGATAAATATGTTTAGGAAATTGAAAAACCTAAGACAAAAACTCTTGTCAATGAAAGAGTACAATGAAGAATTTTACAGGTTGAATATCAGAGCAGGGCATCGAGATAACGATGAAGAAAAAAATGCCAGGTATATAAATGTCTTGAGGTATGATATTCAAGATGAAATTAGTATGATGATAGTAATAATTGTAGAGGATGCTTATCAAATGAAACTACAAACAGAGGAAAAGTTGGTGAGGAAGCAAAGCTAGCGAAACAGAGGGAAAAATCCAAACAGAGCAGAGGAATTGCTCGAGAAAAGTTCAAGAAACCCAGAGCTGAAGATGGAAAGTATAAAGTCCAGATAGAAAGAGGAGGAATTTCCATAGGGGGACACTATGGTGGAAGAAACTCTTTTTCTCGAGGAAGAGGAAGAGGTAGAGGAGGAGAAGTGAAATGTTATGCCTGTGGAAAGACATGGCATATGTCTTGGGATTATCCTGAGAAAAAGAAGACTGTAGAAGGTGGATAAGCTCACATTTCTGAAGCGTATAAGAGGAATGTGGAGGTAGAAACAACAGAAGAAGGGAGATCCCTCATGATGATGAAAGTTCTCAGAAAACCAAAGAAAGAGGAAAAAGAGCCAATTCAGAGAAAAAATTTGTTCAGGACTGCTTGTAAGACTAAAGACATCATATGCAAAGTGATTATAGACAGTGGGAGTACTGCTAATCTTGTATCCACAAAAATGGTGGAAAATACGGAGCTAGAGACAACGACACATCCGAACTCATACAAAGTATCGTGGTTGCAAAAGGGACACCAAGTCATGGTAAGTCGACAATGCAATGTTGATTTTAAGATAGGTGGTTATAAGGATGAGATTCTGTGTGATGTCATACCTATGGACGTTTTCCGTGTTCTGTTGGGAAGACCGTGGAAATATGACAGAAATTTCATACATGATGGAAGGGAAAATACTTACACCCTTGCGAAGAATGGTTGTAAGCATATGTTACTGCCAATAGAATATAAGGGAGTGAAGGGAGAGGCTAGTACTAACATACTTCTCATGAGTGGGAAAGAACTCTTGAACAAATTCAATGAGGAACGAGAGATGCAATTTTCTTTGGTGAGGAATCTCATAGTCATCCTTACGAACACTTCTATGGATGATCTGCATGTATAAATTCAGGAATTGTTGGATGATTTTTCTGATATCGTGGTGGATGAATTACCTCATTCTTTACCACCCATTAGGGGTATCAGTCAACACATTGACCTTATTCCAAGAGTGAGTTTTCCAAATAAAGCATCATACAGGTTGACACATCAAGAAAGTGAAGAGGTCAAGAATCAATTCCAAGAGTTGTTGGATAAAGGTTTGGTTAGAAAAATCTTGAGTCCATGCGCAATACCAATTGTGTTAAGTCCAAAGAAATATAGAGGATGGAGAATGTACATAGATTCTAGAGCCATCAACAAGATAACCATCAGGTACATATTTACTTTACCTAGAATGGATGATTTGATGGATTTCTTGAGTAGAGAAAATTAATTTTCCAATATAGACTTGAAGTCTGGCTATCATCAGATAAGAATGAGAGAAGGAGATGAATGGAAGAAAACATTCAAGACGAATGAAGGATTGTATGAGTGGCTTGTTATGCCATTTGTCTTAACAAATGCCCCAAGAAAATTCATGAGATTAATGAATGATGTACTCAAGGATTTCATTGGTAAGTTTGTAATTGTGTATTTAGATGACATTTTAGTTTTCAATAACACCGAAGGAGAACATTTGAGGAACTTGAAAATGGTGTTGAAGAGGTTGCAACAGGAGAAGTTGCTGATAAATATAAAGAAATGTTCTTTCATGAAGACATAACTCATATTCTTGGGTTTTGTGATCTCTTAAAATGAGTTGAAGATGGATCTAGAGAAGGTGAGGGAAATTAGAGAGTGGCCTTCTCCAAGAAGTGTATTTGAGGTAAGAAATTTTCATGGGTTAGCAAGTTTTTATAGGAAATTCATCATAAATTTCAATAGCATTTGTGCACCCATACTAAACACCATAAAGAAAAAGCACCGATCTTTTAATTGGACAGATGAAGCTGAGAATATATATAGAGTGTTAAAATCCAAGATAACAAAACAACCTATTCTAGTTCTGCCCGATTTTGGGAAGACATTTCAGGTGAGATGTGATGCAAGTGGTGTAGCTATTGGTGCAGTTTTGAGCCAAGAAGATTATCCTATTGCTTACTTTAGTCAGAAGTTGAATGAAACTAAGGGGAAGTACTCAACGTATGACAAGGAGTTTTATGTTGTAATACAAACTCTGAAAAAAGGAGGAATTACTTTATTCTAAAGGATTTTGTCTTGTACAATGACAATCAGGCTTTACAGTTCATAACCAGACATGAGAAGTTGAACCAAAGACTTGCTAAATGGGTAGAATTCATGCAGAATTTTAATTTTGTCATTAATCACATTAGTGGTATCTCTAACAAAGTTGTTGATGCTTTGATCAAGAGATGTCTGATTATGCAGGAATTTCAAGTGGAGACCTTAGGGTTTGAACACCTTAAAGGGATGTATCGTGAAGATCCAGATTTCAAGGAGGCTCATGAAGCATGTGAAAACCTTTTTCTAAGGGACATAAGCCAGTGGATGGAATATTTGATCCAAGATGGACTGTTGTTCAAGGGAAACAAATTATGTATTTCGAGATGCTCAATGAGAGACAACGTATTGAAAGAAAAGCATAGTGGGGGATTGGCTTGACATGTTGGCCATGATAAGACTTATACACAACTGATTTATTCATACCATTGGCCATGTATTAGGTACAACGTGAAGAAATTTGTGGACAAATATAGAGTCTGCCATTATGAAAAGGGGAAACATCAAAACACGGGTCTGTATCATCCATTTTCTATTGTATACAGGTCATGGGATTCCATAAGCATGGATTTTTTATTGGGATTGCTAAGAATACATAAGGGAAGTCATTCCATATTTGTAGTGGTTGACAGGTTTTCTAAGATGGCACATTTCATACCATGCCGGAAAACTAGTGATGCTACTCACATAGCCAATTTTTTTTTCAAGGAGGTTGTGAGATTACATGACTTACCCACAAGTATAGTCTCAGAAAAAGATACCAAATTCGTGGGACACTTTTGGAGAACTCCGTGGAAGAAGCCGGGGACATAATTTTCCTTTAGTTTAGCATATCACCCTCAGACAGATAGATAGAATGAGGTGGTAAATCAAAGATTATGAAATTTTCTAAGGAGTTTGGTCACTGAACATCATAGTTAGTGAGATCAAGTTCTGCACTAGGTAGAGTTTGCTTATAATGATTTCAGATATTGTATGGGATGCATCTGAGAGGAATTTCAGAGTTAATAACTTTGGACATGATGAGTTTTGAAGTGCAGGAGCAGAAGACTTCATTGCATATATACATAAACTACATGATCGGATAAAGGGATAGTTACATGATAGCAGTCAGAAGTACAAGAGACACATTGATCAGAGAAGAAGAGAGGTTCATTTCGATTTTGGAGATAAAGTTGTAGCACATATGAGGAAGGAAAGGTTCCTAAGGGGAACATATAACAAATTAAAGATGAAGAATATAGGACCATGTAAAATCCTTAGAAAATTTGCTGCCAACACTTATGAAATTGAGCTTGTAGAAAATGTTGGAATATCACCAATATTCAATTTTGTAGACCTGTACTCTTACAATATGGATGATACAGGAGAATTGGGTGATTATAAGGAGGTTGAGTGGGAGAAGATGAATCCCACAACAAAAAATCCACAAATGGATTAAATTCTAGATCAATGGATTGGAAAGAAAACTAGGAGGAAGACTTATTTTGAGTACTTGGTGAAGTGGAAAGACCACCCAATAGAATATGCCAGTTGGTTAACTGAACCTGACATTCAGAAACATGGAAAGACAATGCAGGAGATGATGGATAGGAGTCCATGAATATTTTGTCTTGAGGAGTATGATGCAGGAGCATCGCCATCAACATTTAAAGGAGGCCATACAGGAGGACAACACATCATCCAATGTGTACATGGAAGTTGATTTGGATTCTCAAAGGAGGAAGCACCTTTTTGAATTTTTAATTTGTGAAAAGGATGTAATGAATGATATTTAATGTTTGAAGGATGAAGTCATTTTAGGAGATCCTAGCGGATTGCAATTTCTTTAATGTACAAAGAGATTGTACAGATGTTGACCATCGATCCTTATACATATTTTAAATGCTCATTAATTCATAGCTAGCCTAGGAGTAGGATTTTTTATTTATATATGATAGCAGTAGGTAGTTAGGAGAGAAGGCTCGAGAATCCCCTTCATGTATAAAACTTGTAAATTATGCCATTTTATAGGTTGTTGAACCAGATGAAGTTAGTATTGTTGAAAGCTGTTGAATCTCATTTTATTCTTGGTGTAGAACAAAAGAAGATTGCGATAACTTTGTGCATATATACTCCATATTTGAATATAAGATAAGGAATATTTTCTTCAATGCCTGGGTTTGTTTTACCTCTGAGCTAATTGATTGAATGGAGTTCTATTTATGTGTTTACTGTGTTTTATATGTGTGTTTATATTTCTATGAATGAATCTTTGAGATTTGTATAAGTTTCAATTGTTTCTCTTCTGAAACATTCGGTTAGGGAACACACAGTGCCCACGAAAGGACTGCACAGACTGGTGTCATGGATAGACTTAAAGCTTAGGAGGGATAGAGTAAAATTTTTATAGAGATAGTGCAAGGTGTGCATGTATACTCATTGAGTATAAGTTCTTTGAGAAATATCCATGAAAGGAGTGTATAGGGCTGACACTTAGAGAAGGGTCGGAAATTTTCTAAGGGGGTGAGTACAAGGAGTGTGCACCAGAAGTCCTTAGAGACTTCAAGCTCAGGAGAGATAACATAAAGTGTGCACCAGGGTTCAAAACCCTCAGAGTATAAAAAATCAGAAGAAGTATAAAAAGAAATTGCTTTGGAGGAGGGATTTGGTGTGTTTGAAGAAAAAATGAAGAAGATCCATTCGGGAAAAGCCGCTATATTCAAAACCATTAGATTATGAGGAGTTGCATGAGTGGTAAGTCCTGAAGTCTTTCTAACTTCATCAGTTCAAAATATTTCATTTGAGGAGCTCGAAGAAGGTGGAACCCCCGAAGTTCTGAAATCCGAAACTCATCTGGAGTGTTGATCACCGTGGATGCATGTCAACAGATCATCAACTTCAGAAGACTATCCCTCTGGGAGGAAGGAAGCACTATAATGAATATTCAACGATGTCTTGAAGCTCCAAAGAGAAGAGTAAATCTCAATCATTGATTTCTGTGGATGCGTGTCGACAGATCATTGAGTTCGGGAGACCGAAAGTCTAAGAGAATAGAGGTGAGGAGTTTTCAATCCCCCAAAGCTTAGAATAACATAGTAGATCTTAGCCTTTTATATGAAGGAGGAGACATGGAGGAAGGAGAGTGGTGCAGACATCCTGCCCTTAGGCCAAGATCCATGCAGGATCTTCTCTAGACCATGGCAAAGGTTAACAAAACCCCTTGTTTAATCCCACACAGGATTTCAATTTTCACAAGTTGGGGTGCTTCAAAAACTATGCCATGGCTCTTGGAAATAGCCAAAATGTGAAATTTTGAATGTGCTTATGGTTTAAGCCCCCTCTCCAACGTAACCACAACCAAGCCTAGGTGCAAGCGCCTTTCGCGACTCACGATTCGCGAGTTGGAGCACCACCCCTTGTACACTCTCCTTGTGAATCCCCGACTTCGAAATCTAGCCTTCGACAAGATCCAATGGTTGTATGCCTCCCTTGATCTGACGACCCACGACGTATCGGGATTTCGCAAATTGATGATCCAAGATGCTTGACCCCAAACCTCTTCTCACTCCATTCCCCAAACTTTGATACATGAGTTTGCATGCGAGATCAATGAACCACGTTGATCTGGATACGATGGTCACTATCCCTCTAGAGCTTAAGGGTCTTGAAAAGACACTCAGTCTTAATCTCTTTGTTGTTCTAAGGGATCCAATGGTTCATGGGATTTCAACACTTCCTCCTGAAGAGATTCCACCATTCGATTCAACTTATCAAGGACTTCTGGCCAGATGACTTGGCATCCTTCCCTCCTAAACTAGATTCATGTGAAACAATTCAACCTCCGTCTCCCTTTGGAACAATTCAAAGGTTCTAACCTTCCCGAGCTTTCACTTGCAAACTCAAGGCCTCCAAAAAGAGTCCTTGCACGCACTCCTTGCAGAAGTTTTCAAATAGCCTCTGGTTATTTTATATCTTCGACTCTGTGCACTCCTTGCGACAACAGTCCCTCAATTTCTCTCTTGGATTTGGTAAAATCCAAGAATTCACCTAGCCTATGCACACCTTGCATGACTCTATGCTCTGCTAACACTCTTGCCTGTAAAGACAAAGTTTGAATCTCTTTTGAGAGTTCTGAGGTAAAACTCAGAGTCTGATCAACGCACTCCTTGTGGCCCTCCATTGCACTCTTTGTAGGCATTCTCAGAAAGAGAAACAACTGAAACTCATTCTCCCCTTATCTAGAATTCAAATATTCAACATAGAATCCTAGAATATACACACACAGATTTGCATTGAAATAAAATGCGCACAAAGAATGAAAACAAGCTGCAACATATCGTTCAATAGACAATTACAACAACCATAAAAAAAACAAAGATTGGAATCAAAGATTTTATTTCATTAATTTCAGTGCTCTCATACATGGTAAACAACTACAGCTAGAATGCATGAAAAAATTCTCTGTTCTCCTCTATAGCTCCACGACTTATGAAATCTGAATCATAATGTTCCCAATGATCAAAAGGTCGAGGGTGTCTATCATCCATTTTCCCTCCTACCTCCTACGCTCCTAAAACTGTCTAATCTATTATTTAAATCTACCTACTTTACATTCATTACGCATAAATGCCTCTACATTCGACAGATGAGAGCAATGCTCAAGATCTGCTTACAATCTCCAAAACACAAAGGTAAGTACGCTTCCCTAGATATTACATTAATTTCCATTCATTAATCTTCAAAACATTTTAAAATGTGCGCTGGTTCTTTTCCAGCTGTCTCCTCTGGTTAGGCACGTGCCTTTGGATTTATACGACACTCCTACATCATACTCCCTCGCTTGAAAAGTTTCATGAACTCCTCTTCATGAGTTCCTTCACTGTTCGTCCATGATTTTGAATTTCTATTTCATCTTCCCAACTGCCATCTTCAATTGGATGTCCTTTCCATTTGACCAAGTATTCAAAATACTCTTTTCTCCTGGTCTTTCCAGTAATCCTCTTGTCAATTATGCTTTCCATCTGTGGATTTTCAGCTACCTGCATTTGTTTTGTCCATTGAATCTTTTCTTGTTTATCTTCTGCTCCTTCTTCTTCAGCTCTGTAAGGGTACAAATATGTGACATTGAATATTGATGAGATTCTGACCCCATCGGGTAATTCAATCTCATATGCGTTTGTCCAAAATTTCCTCATGACCTTGCACGGTCCAATCTTTTTCATCTTCAGCTTGTTGTATGTTCCCCTTGGGAACCTCTCCTTCCTCAAATGTGCAAGAATCAAATCACCAACTTTTAATTGAAGTTCTCACCTGTGTTGATCTTCTCTATGCTTGTACTCTTGACTTGAACTCTGCAATCACTCCTTAATTCTGCTGTGAAGCTCCTTCATTCCTTCTGCAAAGTCCTCTGCACTAGCACCCCTGAATTTAGTTTGTTATGAATATTTCAATTTAGAAACTCCCCTTGGCTGTATTCCATATACAATATGGAATGGAATCTTCCCTATGCTTCTATTGAGTGAATCATTGTAAGCGAATTCCACCTGTGGTAGAATGTGATCCCATTGACTGTGGTGTTCAGTCACTAAGATCCTTAACAAATATCCCAAGCTCGTGTTCACGACCTCTGTCTGTCCATCTGTCTGAGGATGATATGTTGAGCTAAAAGACAAATTTGTCCCCAACTTCTTCCATAAGTTCCTCCAAAAATTTCCTACGAACTTGGTATCTCGATCATAAACGATACTCCTTGGCAAGCTGTGAAGTCTAACGACTTCCTTGAAAAACAAGTTCACAATATGAGTTGCATCACTGGTTTTCTGGCATGGTATGAAATGTGCCATCTTTGAAAATCTATCTACCACTACAAATATTGAATCATATCCCCTTTGTGTCCTTGGCACTCCTAATATGAAATCCATGCTCATGGCATCCCACGGCCTTTTCGGTATGGGTAATGGTTGGCATAACCCTATGTTCTGCCTTTTTCCTTTCACGTGCTGACAAATTCTGCACCTGCCCACAAATTTCTTCGCATTTGTCCTCATCCCTAGCTAGAAATATGATTCATTCAACTTTGAGAATGTTTTTTCACAACCGAAGTGTCCGACCAATCCTCCGCTATGCTTTTTCTTCAGAAAATTCTCCCTCATGGAGCATTTCAGAATACATAGCTGGTTTCCCCTGAACAATAATCCATCCTGGATCATGTATTCATTCCATTGGCTTCTATCCCTGAGAATTGGATTCTCAGATGCCTCATATGCCTCTTTGAAGTCTGGATCATCCCTTTACATTTCTTTGAGGTTATCAAAACCCAAAGTCTTGACTCTGAATTCCTGCATAAGAAAACATTTCCTGCTCAAAGCATTAGCAACTTTGTTAGCAGTTCCAAAAATATGTTTGATAAAAAAAGTAAAATTCTGCATGTATTCAACCATTTTAGCATGTTTTTGGTTCAACTTCTCCTATCGATTCATGAATTGCAAAGCGTGGTTATCGCTGTACAAAACGAACTCTTTGGGAACCAAATAATGACTCCATTTCTTCAACGTTTGTATGACTACATAGAATTCTTTGTCATACGTGGAGTACTTGATCTTTGCTTCATTTAGTTTTTCACTAAAATACCCAATCGACCTATTGTCTTGGCTCAAGACCGCTCTAATGGAAAATCCACTCGTGTCACACCTGACCTAGAATGTCTTACTGAAATCTGGCAAAACCAGAATTGGTTGCTCAATGATCTTCTTCTTCAGCAGGTTGAAGCTCTTCTCCGCTTCCTCCGTCCAGTGAAAAGATTTATGCCTTTTCTTCACCGTATCCATCATTGGTGCACTAATTCCACTAAAGTTTTGGATGAATTTCTTGTAGAATCTAGCCAAACCATGGAAGCTTCGAACTTCAAACACGCTCTTCGGCAATGGCCAATCCCTAATCACATTTATCTTTTCCAGATCCATTTTCAATTCATTTGCAGAGATAAAAAAACCCAAATAAATGAGTTCTTTCCTCATAAATGATGATTTATTCATATCGATTAGCAATTTCTCTTACTGCAACCTCCTCATCACTG
Source organism: Picea glauca (assembly GCA_000966675.3). Lineage (NCBI taxonomy): Eukaryota > Viridiplantae > Streptophyta > Pinopsida > Pinales > Pinaceae > Picea > Picea glauca. Next base: position 345,116 of record JZKD02S2056969.1, on the reverse strand, counting down.
CAGCTAAATGCTTTAAATGTTCTGCTTCAGTTTTGCTGAAAATTAATATATCATCAAGATATACAATGACAAATTTCCCAATTAAATCCTTCAAGACTTCGTTCATCAACCTCATGAAAGTACTAGGCGCATTTTTCAAGACAAATGGCATGAAAAACCATTCATATAGCCCTTCATTTTTCTTGAATGTTGTCTTCCATTCATCACCTTCTCTCATTCTAATATGATGATATCTGCTTTTCAAATCAATCTTTGAAAAAAACTTTGCTCCACTCAAGCAGTCCATCAAGTCATCCATCCTTGGCAATGGGAACCTGTATCTGATGGTGATTTTGTTAATTTCCCTTGAGTCTCAACACATTCTCCAACCACCATCCTTTCTTGGGCTGAGCACTGTCGGAACAACGCATAGACTCAAGCTCTCCCAAATCAATCCTTTGTCCATTAAGTCCTGGACCTGTCTCTTAACTTCTTCATTCTCCTGTGGCATCAACCTATACGCTACTTTGTTCGACAAACTGGCTCTAGGTATAAGATCGATATGATGGCTTATACTCCTGATAGGTGGCAATGAACAAGGTAGTTTGTCCACTACTATATCAAAAAATTCTTCCAGCAACTCCTGGATTTCTTCTGGTAAATCATCTATCCTAGTGTTGTTCAAAACAATTATGGGCTTCCTAACCATAATGAATTGTGTTTCTTCCTTCTTCTTGACTTCCTTAAGAATATCCTTCCCACTCATGAGAAGTACAATGTTGCTCATCTCTATTTTCACCTCTTTATTCTTAATCGGAAACAACATGTGCATCCTACCACTTTTCTCCAGAGTGTACGTGTTATTTCTCCCATCATGCACCATATTTATGTCATATTTCCATGGTCTACCCAGCAATAGATGAAAAACATCCATGGGAATGACATCACATAATATCTCATCTTTATATCCTCCTATTTTAAATTCAACTAAACATTGTTTAGTGACATTTACTTGATGTCCTTTTTGTAGCCACAAAACTTTGTAGGGGCTTGGATGCAGAATAGTCTCTAGCTCCATATTTTCTACCATTTTCATAGATACACGATTATCTGTGCTACCGCTGTATACTATGACCTTGCATACCTTGTCTTTGGTTTTGCAAGCAGTCTGAAACAAATCGTTTCTTTGGGCTGGGTTCTCTGGCACCTTCTTTGGTTTCAAGAGAACTTTCCTCATCATCAAAGATCTTCCGCTCTCAGCATCCTCTGCCTCAACATTCTGTCCTTGAGCTTTGGAAATGTGAGTTTCACCACCATATTTCTTCCTATCTGGACACTCATAGGATTTATGTTCGATTTTCCCACAAAAAAAGTGTTTCACTTCACCTCCTCTGCCTCTTCCTCTTCCTCTGGTTCGAGGAAAAGTATTTCTATCTACATACTTCCTCCCCTGTGAGTTTCCTCCTCTCTCAGATTGAGTTTGACATTTCTTCCCCTCTTCTTTAGGTTTCTGAGTTCTATCTTGGGCAATCGTCTTGCCTCTGCTTTGACTTCTTCCTCAGCCTCTTTGACCTTGCTTTCGGCTCTGCTTCTCTTTATCTTTCAGAGCCATCTGATAAGAATATTCTATGGTTTGGATGGTCATCATGCTCATCTCATCCTGAACATCATATCATATACCATTCATATACCTGGCAACTTTATCATCATCACTTTCCTGATGACTTTCTCTGATGTTTATCTTATAGAAATCTTTAGTGTATTCTTTCACTAACATCAACTTCTGTCTCAAATTTTGCATCCTCCGAAACAAATTTATTTGATAATCCCTGGGTATAAACTTGTCTTTCATTTTTGCAACCATTCTCTCCTAGATTTTGATTTTCTGCTTGCCCTTGCAACGTCTATCATCCTGCAGTTCATCCCACCACAGTGCTGCATGCCCTTTAAGTCTAGTAATGACATGCTTGAATTTTTTGTCTTCCTCGACATCCTCATAGTTGAAGTATTTGTCTAGAGCTCTAATCCATTCTAGAAGCTCTTCAACATCCAAGTTTCCTTCGTACATTGGAATGTCCATTTTTTCCCTAGCACCTATCCTAGCAACAACCTTGAATAATCATTTTTCTACAACATCTTCGACTGCAACTTCTTCTCCTTCGTTTTCAGCTTCATTTTCACTTTCAACTTCACTGATATTTCCAGTGTCAACTGTGTGCCTATGCGTTGTCTCCATAGCATCAAGATTGGCATGTAATTCATGCATTTCTCTTTCCACTCCTAGATCAGGCATTTCCTTTCTCTCCTTCTCAGTGACATGGCTGTAAAATTCCTCTTTTCTCTCTACTACAGAAAGTAAAGAACTTGTTCTGGGATTTTATACCACAACTGGTGCAGACCTCCTGCCCTTAGGATGAGATCCACGCAGAATCTTCTCTAGACCATAACAAGGGTTAACAAAACCCCTTGTTTAATCCCACACAGGATTTCAGTTTTCGCAAGTTGGGGCGCTTCAAACACTATGCCATGGCTCTTAGAAATAGCCAAAATGTGAAATTTTGAATGGGCTTATGGAGTAATCCCCCTCTCCAACGTGACCACAACCAAGCCTAGGTGCAAGTGCCTTTCGCGACTCATGATTTGCGAGTTGGAGTGCCACCCCTTGTACACTCTCCTTGCGAATCCCCGACTCCAAAATCCAGCCTTCGATGAGATCCAACGACTTTATGCCTCCCTTGATCTAACGACCCATGACGTATCGAGATTTCACAAATTGGTGATCCAATACGCTTGACCCCAAAACTCTTGTCACTCCATTCCCCGAACTCCAATATGCGAGTTCGCATGTGAGATCAAAGACCCACATTGATCCAGATCTGACAGTCACTATCCCTCTAGAGCTTAAGGGTGTTGAAAAGACACTCAGTCTTAATCTCTTCGTTGTTCTAAGAGATCCAATGATTCATGGGATTTCGACACTTCCTCCTGAAGTGATTCCACCATTCGATTCAACTTCTCAAGGAATTTTGGCCAGATGACTTGGCATCCTTCCCTCCTAAACTTGATTCCTGCAAAAAAATTCAACCTTCGTCTCCCTTTGGAACAATTCACATGTTCTAACCCTCCTGAGATTTCACTTGCAAACTCAAGGCCTCCAAAAAGAGTCCCTGCATGCACTCCTTATGGAAGTTTTCAAATAATGGTCATTTTAGATCTTCGACTCTGTGCACTCCTTGCAACAACAGTCCCTCAATTTCTCTCTTGGATTTGGTAAAATCCAATACTTCACCTAGCCTGCGCACACCTTGCATGACTCTATGCTCTGCTAACACTCTTGCCTGTAAAGACAAAGTTTGAATCTCTTTTGAGAGTTCTGAGGTAAAAATCAGAGTCTGATAGACACACTCCTTGCGGCCCTCCACTACACTCTTTGTAGGTTTTCTCAGAAAGAGAAACAACTGAAACTCATTCTCCCCTTATCCAAAATTCAAATATTCAACATAGAATCCTAGAATACACACACACATATTTGCATTGAAATAAAATGTGCACAAAGAATGCAAACAAGTTGCAACATATCGTTCAACATGCGATTCCAATAGCCATAACAAAACCAAAGATTGGAATCACAACTTTTCTTTCATTAATTCCAGTGCTATCATACATGGTAAACAACTACAACTAGAATGCATGAAAAAATTCTCTGTTCTCCTCTCGGGCTCTACAACTTATGAAATCTGAATCATAATGTTCCCAATGATCAAAAGGTCGAGGGTGTCTATCATCCATTTTCCCTCCTACCTCATACGCTCCTAAAACTGTCTAATCTATTATTTACATCTACCTACTTTACATTCATTATGCATAAATTCCTCTACATTCGAAAAATGAGAGCAACCCTCGAGATCTGTTTACAATATCCAAAAGACAAAGGTAAGTACGCTTACCTAGCTATTACATTAATGTCCATTCATTAATCTTCAAAACATTTCAAAATGTGCGCTGGTGCTTTTCCAACTATCTCCTTTGGTTAGGCGCATGCCTTTGGCTTTATACGATGCTCCTGCATCAAAGAGGAACTCTGGCACTTCGACATTCGGGAGATACAAGGGTTTACATTATGTAAAGGCCCAGACACCCTAAGTCCGAAATAAATATGGATCGTTCATTTGTTGGAGCATGTGGTTTGTTGGATCATTTACCATGTGTATTCTCCAATCCGACACTCTGGGAGACCCATGGAGAGGTGTCGTGAAAAGCCCCGAAGTCCGGAGTTGCAAAGTGGTCATAAACCATCAATTTCGTGGTAGAACAGGAGCCATTTGATCAAGTTTGGGATTTGACTCTTTAGAGGAATAACACTCTGGAGTGGATAGGACCGCCAAATCCTGAAGTCCTGAAGTCATTCCCCAGTGTGGATTTCAACTGGTTCTGTGGACCGTTGATCTTTGTTGTTGTTCAACACTCCTCCACTTCGACATTCACGAGGAACACGGTAAAAAATTGTTGAGACTCCTGAAGCCCAGGAGCTCCGAAGTCCCGAATTATTCATAGAATTGAGATTTGTCCCACTATCTTGTCCCATGGTCTCTTGTAGAAATTTGTTGGTGCTTAAAGACCCCCAAAATTTGAATTTTTCATTCGAGAAGAAAGGTACAAGAACTGTAAAATTGTTTTTGGAGGGCTCAGATGGATCCTGCGAGCTGTTCCATCTGCCGAAGTCAAATGATCCTAGACCGAGAGGTCACGAAAACCCCAGAGAGTGGGTGGGGTTTTTCATCAAGTGGTATTAGAGCCCAAATTGTGCTCTATGTGAAGAAGAACTTGGTACCATGCCGCGAAGGAGACACAAGGATATACCTGTAGGAAATCCAACAATGGAAGAGGAGATGAGGTGACTCTGTGTGAGATTGGATGCCATGGAAACAACACAAAGAAGAGCACCTGATGCTGGTGACATCAGCAAGGTTGAGAGTGAAGAAGCAGAAGCAGAAGGAGATGCAGGAGAAGAAGCTAGAGAAGAGTGACTATGGAGAGTAATTGTTAAAATGGGAGCTAGATAAAAAATAGAGGTCCCAATGTATGAAGGCAGCTTAGATTTTGAGGATCTACTGGATTGGAAAAGTGCTTTGGACAAGTACTTTGATTATCAAGAGATCGATGATGAAAATAAAGTGAAGCACGCTATGACCAAACTAAAGGGACATGCAACACTATGGTGGGATGAATTGCAGGCTGACAAAATATGCAAAGGTAAGAAAAAAATCAAAAGTTGGGACATAATGGTAGCTAAATTAAAAGATAAATTCATACCCAAATATTATCAGATAAATCTATTTAGGAAGTTGCAGAACCTAAGATAGAAAGGCTTGTCAGTGAAAGAGTACATTGAATAATTTTACAGGCTGAACATCAGAGTAGGGCATCGAGAGAGCGATGAAGAAAAAACTTGCAGGTATATAAATGGCCTAAGGTATGAGATTAAATATGAAATTAGTATGATGACAGTAAGAAATATAGAAGAATCTTATCATATGTCACTGAAATTGGAGGAAAAGTTGGCCATGAAGCAAAGCTAGCGAGACAGAGGGAAAACTCCAAACAAATGCAGAGGAATTTCCCAAGAAAAGTTCCAGAAACCCAGAGCTGAAGCTGGAAAGTATCACAACCAAATAGAAAGAGGATGAATTTCTAGATGGGGAGACTATGGTAGAAGAAACTCTTTTTCTTAACGAAGAGGAAGAGGCATAGGAGGAGAAGTGAAATGTTATGCATTTGGAAATACAAGACATATGTCTTGGGATTGTCTCGAGAAAACGAAGACTGCAGAAGGTGGAGAAGCTCACATTTCTGAAGCACAGAAGAGGAACGTGGAGGTAGAAACAATAGAAGAAGGGAGATCCTTCATGATGAGGAAAGTTCTCATTAAAATGGAGAAAGAGGCAAAATAGCCAGTTCAAAGAAATAGTCTGTTCATGATTTCTTGTAAGACTAAAGACATGGTATGCAAAGTGATTATAGATAATAGGAGCACTGATAATTTGGTATCCACAGAAATGGTGGAAAAGATGGAGCTGGAGACAACTCCACATCCAAACCCATACAAAGTATCATGGTTGCAAAAGGGACACCAAGTCATGGTAAATAAATAATGCAATGTTGAGTTTAAAATACGTGGTTATAAGGATGAGATTTTGTGTGATGTCATACTTATGGATGTTTTCCATGTTTTGTTGGGAAGACCGTGGCAATATGACATAAATGTCATACATGATGGAAGGAAAAATAAATATACCCTTGAGAAGAATGGTTGTAAGCATATGCTGCTTCCAATAGAAGATAAGGGAGTGAAGGAAGAGGCTAGTCCTAGAATGCTTCTCATAAGTGGGAATGAACTCTTGAACAAAGTAAATAAGGAATAGGATATTTAGTTTGTTGTGGTGAGGAAGCCTAGAGTCATCCTTACAAACACTTCTATGGATGATCTGCTTGTAGAAATTCAGGAATTGCTGGATGAGTTTGTTGATATCGTGGTGGATGAGTTACCTCGTTCTTTATGACCCATCAGGGGTATCAGTCACCACATTGACCTTATTCTAGGAGCGAGTTTTCCAAATAACGCAACATACAAGTTGAAACCTCAAGAGAATTAAGAGGTCAAGAATCAAGTACAAGATTTGTTGGATAAAGGTTTGGTCAGATAAATCTTGAGTCCATGCGCAGTTCCAAATGTGTTAAGTCCAAAGAAAGATGGAGGATGGATAATGTGAACAGATTCTAGAGCCATCAACAAGATAAACATCAGGTACAAATTTCCTTTACCTAGAATGGATGATTTGATGGATTGATTGAGTGGAGCAAATTATTTTTCCAAGATAGACTTGAAGACTGGCTATCATCAGATAAGAATGAGAGAAGGAGATGAATGGAAGAAAACATTCAAGATGAATGAAGGATTGTATGAGTGGATTTTTATGCCATTTGGATTAACAAATTCCTTGAGCACATTCATGAGATTAATGAATGAAGTAATCAAGGATTTCACTGGTAAGTTTTTAATTATGTATTTAGACAACATTTTAGTTTTTAGTAAGAATAAAGGATAACATTTGAGGCACTTGAAACTGGTGTTGAAGAGGTTGCAGTAGGAGAAGTTGCTGATAAATCTAAAGAAATGTTCTTTCATGGAGACAAAACTCATATACTTGGGTTTTGTGATCTATTCAAATAATTGAAGATGGATCCAGAGAAGTTGAGGGCAATCAAAGAATGGCCTTCTCCAAGAAGTGTATTTGAGGTAAGAAGTTTTCATGGGTTAGAAATTTTTTATAGGAAATCCATCAGGAATTTCAGTAGCATTTGTGCCCCCATAATGGACACCATAACGAAAAAAGCCGATATTTTAATTGGATAGAGGAAGCTGAGAAAATATTTAGATTGTTAAAAGCCAAGATAACATGACAACTTATTCTAGTTCTTCCTGATTTTAGGAAGACATTTCAGGTGAGATGTCATACAAGTGGAGTAGCTATTGTTGCAGTCTTGCGGAAAGACAATAAGCATGTTGCTTACTTTAGTGAGAAGATGAATGAAACTAAGAGGAAGTACTCAACATATGACAATGAGTTTTATGATGTAATACAATCTCTGAAAAAATGGAGGCATTACCTTATTCTGAAGGAGTTTGTCTTGTACAATGACAATAAGGATTTACAGTTCATAACCAGACATGAGAAGTTGAACCAAAGACATGCTAAATGGGTAAAATTCATGCAAAATTTTACTTTTGTCACTAAGAACATTAGTGGTAGCACTAACAAAGTTGCTGATGCTTTGAGCAGGAGATATCTGATTATGCAGAAATTTCAAGTGGAGACCCTAAGGTTTGAACACCTTAAGGGGATGTATCGTGAAGATCCAAATTTCAAGGAGGATCACGAAGCATGTGAAAACCATTTTCTAAGGGACATAAGTCAGTGGATGGAATATTTGATCCAAGATGTACTGTTATTCAAGGGAAGCCAATTATGTATTCTGAGATGCTCAATGAGAGACAACCTGTTGAAAGAAAAGCATAGTGGGGGATTGGCTGGACATTTTGGCCATGATAAGACTTATGCACAACTGAGTTCTTCATACCATTGGCCAGGTATGACATATGATGTGAATAAATTCATGGAAAAATGTATAGTCTGCCAGTATGCAAAGGGGAAACAACAAAACACATGTCTGTATCAATCATTTCCTATTCCAGATAGGCTGTGGGATGTCAGAAGAATGGATTTTTTATTGGGATTTCCAAGAACCTAGAAGGGAAGTGATTCCATATTTGTAGTGGTTGACATTCTCTCCAAGATGGAACATTTCATACCATGCCAGAAAAATAATGATGGTAATCACATGGCCAATTTTTTTTTCAAGGAGGTTGTGAGATTACATGGCTTTCCCAGAAGTATAGTCTCAGAAAAAGATACCAAATTTGTGGGACAATTTTGGAGAACTCCATGGAAGAAGTTGGGGACATACTTTTCCTTCAGTTCATCATATCACCCTCATATAGATGAACAGACTGAGGTGGTAAATCAGAGCTTAGGAAATTTGGTAAGAAGTTTGGTCACTAAAAATCACAGTTAGTGGGATCAAATTCTGCACCAGACAAAGTTTTCTTATAATTATTCACCGAACATAAGAAATAGAAAATGTCCATTTTAGATAATGTATGGGATGCATTCGAGAGGTATTTCAGATTTAATAACTTTGGGACATGATGATTTCCAAAGTGCAGGATCATAAGACTTCGTTGCAGAGATAACAAAACTACATGATCATATAAAGGGACAATTACATCATAACAACCAGAAGTACAAGAGCCACATTGATCAAAGATGAATCTAGGTTCATTTCAAAGTTGGATATCAAGTTTTAGCACATCTGAGGAAGGAAAGGTTCCCAAGGGTAACATATAACAAATTAAAGATTAAGAAGATAAGACCATGTAAAATCCTCAGAAAATTTGCTGCCAATGCTTATAAAATTGAGTTTCCAGAAAATGTTGGAATATCACCAATATTCAATGTTGTAGACCTGTACCCTTACAGGATGGATGATATAGGAGAATCAGGTGATCAGAAGGAGGTCCATTGGGAGAAGCAGATGCCCACAACAAAAAATCCACAAATGGAGAAAATTCTAGATCAAAGGATTGGAAAGAAGACTAGGAGGAAGACTTATTTTGAGTACCTTGTGAAGGGGAAAGACCACCCAATAGAAGATGCTAGTTAGTTAACTAAAACTCACATTCAAAAACATGGAAAGACAATGCAAGAGATCATAGACATGAGTCCATTAATCTTTTTTCCCGAGGAGTATAATGAAGGAGCATCACCATGAACATTAAAACAAGGCCATACATGAGGACAACGCATCATCCAATGCGTACATGGAAGCTGATTTGGATTCTCAAAGGAGGAAGCACCTTTTTGAATTTTGAATTTGTGAAAAGGATGTAATGAATGATATTTAATGTTTGGAGGCTGAAGCCGTTTTAGGAGATCCTGGCAGATTGCAATTTCTTTAATGTGCAAGAGATTGTATAGATGATTCGATCCTTATCCATATTGTAAATGCTCATTAATTCATAGCTAGCCTAGGAGTAGGATGATTGATTTCGATTTGATAGCAGTAGTTAGTCATGAGAGAAGCCTCGAGAATCCCCTTCATGTATAAAACTTGTAAATTATTCCATTTTAGTGTTTGTTGAACCAGGATGAAGTTAGTATTGTTGAAAGTTGTTGAAGATCATTATATTTTTGTTGTAGAACAGAAGAAGATTGCAAGAACTCTGTGTATATATACTCCTTATTTGAATATAAGAGAAGGGATATTTCCTTCAATGCCTGGGTTTGTTTTACCTTTGAGATAATTGATTGACTGAAGTTATATTTATGTGTTTACTATGTTTTATAGGCGTGTTTATATTTCTGTGAATGGATATTTGAGATTTGTATAAGTTTTAGTTGTTTATCTTTTGAAACATTCGGTTAAGGAACACATAGTGCCCACACAAGGAGTACACAGGATGGAGTCGTGGATAGACTTAAAGCTCAGGAGGGGTAGAGTAAAAGTTTTATAGAGATAATGAAAGGTGTGCATGTATACTTGTTGAGTATAAGTTCTCTGAGAAAGACCCGTGCAAGGAGTGTATAGGGGTAGCACTTAGAGAAGTGTCAAAAAATTTCTAAGGGTGCGAGTGCAAGGAGTGCACAACGAAAGTACTTAGAGACTTCAAGACTAGGAGAGATAGTGCAAAGTGTGCACTAGGGTTCAAAACCCTCTGAGTATAAAAAATCAGAAGAAGTAGCGACAACAATTCCTTTGGAGGAGGGATATGGTGTGTTTGAAGGATGAAAAGACAATATCCATTTAGGAGAAGAAACTATATTCAGAACTGTTATATTATGAGGAGTTATGCGAGTGTTAAGTCTTGAAGTCTTTTGGACTTTGTCAGTTCGTAATATTTCCTTCGAGGAGCTCGAAGAAGGCAGAGCCCTCGAAGTTCCAAAATCAAAAACTCATCTAGAGCATTGATCATCATGGACGCGTGTCAAAATATCACCAACTTCAGAAGACCGGCCCTCCGGGAGGAAGGATGAACTATGGTGAATATTAGATGATCTCCAGAATCTCCGAAGAGTGATTTAAATCTCAATCATTGATTTCAATGGATGCATGCCAACAGATCTTCGAGTTTGGGAGACCAGAGGAGAGGAGTGTTCAATCCACCGAAGCTCTGAATAATAAAGTAGATATTAGCCATTCATATGAAGGAGGAAACATGGAGTAAGGAGAGGAACTTCGACACTTCGAAGTTCAAGAGATACAAGGGTTTACATTGTGTAAAGGCCCAGACAACTGAAGTCTGAAATAAATATATACCATTCATTTGTTGGAGAGTGTGGTCCATTGGATCATTTCCCATGTGTATGCTCTGATCTAACACTCTAGGAGACATGTGGAGAGGTGTCGTAAAAATCCCTAAAGTCCTTCGCTACGAAGCGATCATAAACCATCGATTAGGTGGTAGAACAAGAGCTATCTGATCTGGTCTGGGATTCAACGCTCCATAGGAATATCATGTTGGAGCAGATAGGACTGTCGAATCCCGAAGTCTCAAATTCATTGGACCGTTGATCTTTGTTGTTGTTCGATGCTCCGTCACTTCAGCATTTGGGAGGAACATGGTAAAATGTTTTTGAGACATCCCCTTATCCTGGGAGCTCCAAAGTCCTAAATTATTCAGAGAATTGATATTGATCCCACTGTATTGGCCCACAATCCCTTTTAGAAATTCATTGGTGCTTAGGGACCCAAGAAATTTGAATTTTTCATTCGGGAAGAAAGGCACAAGACCTGTGAAATTGGTTTTGGAGGGCTCAGACGGAGCCCGTAAGCTGATCCAACTCCTGAAGTCAAGCGATCCTAGACCAGGAGGTTGGGAAGACCCTAAAGAGTGGGTGGGGGTTTCCATCAAGTGGTATCAGAGTCTGAATTGTGCCGTGTGTGAAGAAGAACTTGGTATGATGCCGCCAAGGAGACACAGAGGAGATGAGGTGACTCCGTGCGAGATTGGATGCCATGGAGACATCATAGAGAAGAGAACCTGACGTTGGTGACATATGTGAGGTTGAGAGTGAAGAAGAAGAAGGAGTTTCAGGAGAAGAAGTTGCAAAATAGAGACTATTGAGAGTTGTTGTTAAAATGGGAGCTAGAGAAAAAATAGAGGTCCCAATGTATGAAGGAAAATTAGATGTTGAGGAGCTTCTAGATTGGATAAGTGATTTGGATAAGTACTTTTATTATGATGAGATCGATGATGAAAATAATGTGAATCACACTGTGACCATACTAAAGGGACATGCAATGCTATGGTGGGATGAATTGCAGGCTGATAGAATATGAAAATGTAAGGAAAAAATCAAAAGTTGGGACAAAATGGTAGCTAAATTAAAATCTAAATTCATACCTAAATATTATCAGATAAATCTATTTAGGAAATTGCATAACCTAAGATGGAAATGATTGTCAATGAAAGAGTACACTAAATAATTTTACAGGTTGAATATCAGAGCAAGGCATTGAGAGAATGATGAAGAAAAAAAATCCAGGTATATAAATGGCCTGAGGTATGATATTCAAGATGAAATCAGTATGATGACAGTAATAAGTATAGAGGAATCTTATCATATGGCACTGGAAGCATATGAAAATTTGGCCAAGAATAAAAGCCAACGAAATTGAGGGAAAACTCCAAACAGAGGTAGAGGAATTGCCTGAGAAAAGTTCCAGAAACCCAAAACTGAAGCTGGAAAGTATCAAGACCATACAAAAATAGGAGGAAGTTACAGAGGGGGACACTATGGTGGAAGGAACTTTTTTTCTCAAGGAAGAGGAAGAGGAAGAGGCAGAGGAGGATAAGTGAACTGTTATGCCTGTGGAAAGACATGGCATATGTCTTGGGATTGTCTTGAGAAAAATAAGACTACAGAAGGTGGAGAAGCTCACATTTCTGAAGCATAGAAGAGGAATGTGGAGGCAGAAAAAAGAAGAAGAAGGGAGATCCCTCATGATCAGGAAAGTTATCATAAAACCAGAGAAAGAGGCAAAAAGAGCCAATTCAAAGAAATAGTCTGTTCAGGACTACTTGCAAGACCAAAGACATGGCATGCAAAGTGATTATAAACAATGGAAGCACTGATAATCTAGTATCCACAAAAATGGTGTAAAATATGGAGCTGGAGACAACTGCACATCTGAACCTATACAATGTATCGTGGTTGCAAAAGGGACACCAAGTCATGGGAACTGCCATGTTTAGTTTAAAATAGGTGGTTATAAGGATGAGATTCTGTGTTATGTCATACCTATAGATGTTTTCCATGTATCACATAATTAATGATACAAGTGTTACATAAATATTCCCCTGTGGACATGTGATATTTCCTTTGGATTACAGGCCCCTCTACCAAAACAAAAAATTACATTTGGACACTACCATTCCTATAGATTCATTTTATCCATCGAAAAAGAGAGAAGGTGTGGAAGTATGATGTGCCTTGTTTATGACGTTTGTCCAAGCTGCTGCAATCCGTGAGTTCCAAACAATACCTGCAATGGAAAATAAGAAACAAACGACTATCTTCTACTCTAATGGATTAAACAAAATCAATCGATCTATGAAGATTAAAACAAGAATAGACAAGCACATGTAAACACATACTTGAAGGAATAGGCCAAGTATATTAATGAGAACTTCAAAAGGAAACTTACAATCTTGAGATGTTATTGTCGCAACCTCTCCAAGTCCTCCTCATCGAACCCTTTCTCGAAATATCCACAATGAAAATAACAATGCTTTGCTAATTTTATCCTCCTTTTCGCCATGGGAATGCCTCCATTTATAGGCTTTGAGAGGCTCAAATACCTTGGGTATATTTGGAATTAGTTGAGGATATGGCTCCAATAGTTGTGATATCTTCCTTAGATTCATACCTGGAGTTAAATTCGATCCAAACTAACCCAATCCATCCATAGCTGTCTTTAGAGGAAAGTGGGATTTCCTCCAATATTTCCTCAACCAACTTAGTTCTCCCTTAAAATGGAAAATAGAGTGTAGTAGCACTCTCCCTAAGATGGACAAGGAGCACTAGCACTCCCTAGGTATGAGAAAGGGAGCGTTGATCTTCCAAAAAGTCACAAAGATGAGTAAATCCCGAGTAAAAATATTTTTTTCGATTGTCAAATGATTGGGATTATTCTTCTAACATTTTTTTAGGGGTTGTAGCAAGTGTTTTCATGGTGTTGTTCAAGATGCGACACTTAGGAAAAGTGAATGCGACACTTACAACACTTGTGACAATGAGAGTGCAACACTGTTGAAGTGAGGAATTTTGATGTGTAACAACATGATTAGATGAAAAATCTTAAGTTCAAAGGAAAAATGAAATATGGCATAATAAATAATATATAACATTTTAAATATTTTTAAAAATTACAAATGCTATGATTTTGTTTTTTAACATTGATTTTTTTTTGGAAAATTAATAAAAATCACCATGGAAAAAAATAAAGAAAAAAAAATTTTAGGAAACAATAAAAACAATTGAAAAATAATACTTTTGAAAAACAAATGTTGATACATTATAGATAAAAAAAATAAAAAATGTAAAACAAATGCCTAAAAAAAAGGGTGATAGAGGTAGCACCACTTTTTGAAATGAGGGTAAAAATAACTACTAAATGAGACTTATAAAAAACAAGAACTTTGGAGAGTTCTCTTTAAGTTGGTAACATTTTTCATTATTTTCTAATTTGGCCAAAAGGTGCCATTATGTTTCTTGGGCATGATGTGTCATTTTGTAAAAAATGTATAGTTGGACCAATTTTGAATATACTAATACATGGATTTGGACATGTATAATGAATTGTTTATGGTCAAGTTTTTGAATAATATTGTGATATAATTCAAGTTTTTGTTTATTTGATGTTTATGATGAATTATGTTTTACTCCAAATTTGATATGCTTTACAAAGTCAAACTAAAAAATTCAACCATGCAAGATAATGCAAATTCTTTCTTTATCAATTAATAACTCAAGATAATATAAGCTAATTATATTTGTTGGATTGTTCTTATTGCATTTGAAGAAGGCATTGGGAATGGTATAATATACCCTCCATGTCACCCAATAAACCTAGAGTTGCAATGATCATGGTTTCCATTGGTATTTCTTTGCTCATGGATGACATGGGAAGTATTTTTTAAATAGGGTAGAAATTTTAAATAGGTTATAGTGGGAGATAGCATTTTAAGTGGGTATAGAGAAGAGTTTAGGGAGATGGGTATATAGCCATAAAAAAATAAGAAACTTAATTGTTTTTGTAAGTTTCTTAAATTTCAATAAGGAAAGGCCTTGGTCACCACTTAAAAATTTTGTTGTCTTGTCTTGTCTTGCCTTGCCTTGCCTTGCCTTGGAAACCCCATATTTTTGGTAGGTGTGAGGATGGAAGCTCATTTAATCCATTCCATTCATTCTTTGAGGTCATTTAAGTATATTTTTGACTAATAATATTACTAAATAGACATGTCAAAACCATAATGTTTGTGGGAGGGTAATTGTAAGATTTCATGAAGTAGTTAAAGAAAAATTAGAGGAGAGAAAAAATTCCTTTTGGAAAAGCATCTACAAAACAAGGATAGATACAAGAATGATGTATTACACTTAAAATTTTGTAACAATATGGAATCCTCAAGACATAATCAAGTTGGAGCGGATGTCAAGGTATCTCCTCAACAAACCATCTCAACTGAATAGTGGTGTTATTCATCGAAGATCATTCCTGTCCCTATTATATGTTAGGGAATCCTTTTAGAAATACTCCTTGAGAGCCATTTTTTTTTTCCTTGGCTTAGTGTCACAGTGGTCCAAAAAGTCTCATATTTGTTTCAAGAGAAATATAAATGAAGCACAAGTGATATCTCCAACCAAGAAGACACTATATGACACAAAATTTTATTGCTTAGAATTGTCAAAGAGCATATATAATGCACCAAAATGGCCTATGATGGATTTATAATGAATTTTATTGTGTGGTGGTAAACTCAATGGAACATGAGTCAAATGACGTTGATCTTATAGAGGTTTAGAATCCTACCTTCATTGAAAATGAGTGTATAAAATATTCACATTAGGTTATCTTCTCCTAGAATGTTAGTGACTCTCAAATCCTAGGGGTACACGGGTTCAAGATCCCTAGTGATTTTTGGCCAAAATTAAGAATTGAAATACCATTTCTATAAATTGCATTAAAATCCTATGCCCTATAGTTTTTATTGTGGTTGTACATTCTTTGAGTAATTTTCCACATAGTGACACCATCGAATTCATTTTGCAGCTTCTTGCTCACTATTACGAATATCATCTTGTCATTTCTTATAATTGCAAAATGTCTCTAATACTTAAATAAATACATATAAAGTCTATCCTTGGGACAAGATAGTTTCAAAATTGTGTCGTGGTTGTAAAAATAAAACCTAAGTAATTAAATTGATGTGTTTATCTTTTTCCATTGCCATTATTTAAAATTTTGAGGCCACCTAAAACTTTATTATGTTATGTCTTTATGCTGGGGCATTGTAATTGAAAGAGGTAGGGGGATGCACCAACAAAAAATATTTGAAAAAAATTATTTTAACATATTTGGGATGAAAAACACAAGATGATATGGTAACACAAACATTAATAATTAGATAATAAATACCATAACCATCAAACAATCCTACTTCAAGTAAACTTTTATTAGAGGTCAACCTTTAGAACTAGGGCTTAAAACTTGAGATGAGGTGAATTTGACCTTGTTTATTACAAGGGGAGGATTCCCCATTGAAATATATGTGTTGCAATTAACGACACATATTTTCAATGCATAGTTTGCATTTTGTGCTCCCAATTTCATTTTAGGTGAAGTGTCTCAAGGACACATGGTGAATTGGTCTCAAGGCATAAAATATGAAAAAAGTAGCAAAATTGAGTGTTGTAAGCTCTTAAAAGGGTGGTTGGGAAATTCCAACATGAGCACATTGTCCACACTCTCCTAGGGAAATTTTTTCCAATTTTAACCTTTTAATGCAGAAATTGTATTTTGTTGACGGGTCCAAATTCGCCCGACAGCAATAAGGGGTTCTCCCTGGTAAGAAGTCCCAATTAGAAATCTCACCATTTGGAATAGGGAACCCATCCGGATTTTTCCCTGACAACCATTGCTAGTTTGGTTCTACCGGTTGCATCCCGATCCACCGATGAGGGTGAGTGATGGGTGGTTATGAAAACAACAGAGGTAGATGAAGACTATCTAAATGTAGGCCTAATATAATTCTAATCTAACCTATCGTATCTAGGAGAGAATTAACTTAAGTGAATGAGTTGTGGAATGAAACTAACTCTACCAGTAGCTTCACCTAGATCATTGAAATGAAGAAATAAAGTCAGATAAAACATGCACATGCACATGCACATAAATTTATATACATAATTTGGAGTATATTTTCAAATGAAAAAGGACTTCTATCTGGAACCCAAATTCAATACTTTTGTAAAATGAAGGGTAAAATAAGATTATTATAAAATGCATGCCTAAGACTCATATGACCTCCAAATTGAGTGATTAAATTTAGGGAGTTTGCATTTTTTATTTTTATTTTACATATTTTCATACCTTTAGTTGTTCATTTTCAAATAAAAAACTCTCTACTATGCATAAAGGTTAAAAACTACCTTGTAAATGCAAAAAAATGCTTAAAGGGAAAAATGCTTAAAAATGCATGAAATAGTGCATGATGAAAAATGCACGCCCAAGTCTTAACACACATGCAATTTGGGTGATTCAAGTTTTTGAGTTTGTCTTAGTAAATTTTACACCTATCTACATATTTATATTTTAATTTGCAAACATAAATTGGCTGCTATGTAAAAGTGGCAAAATCCACCTTGTAAATTGAGAGACCAAAACAATAGAAAGTGACCTAATGAAAATGCACACCCATGCTTTTATATAGCTCCAAATTCAATGATCTAATATTTTTTGGTGAATTTAATAACATTCTAAATCTATATATTTCATCCAGAGTGCATTTTAAAATGACTAAGGACATCTACCTTGAACCAATATTCAAGAATCTTTGTAAAATGGAGGGTAAAACCATCTTACCGTAAAATGCATGCCTAAGACTCATATGACCTCCAAATTGAGTGGTTCAAATTGTGGAGTTTGGATTTTATCATTTTACATCTATTTATAATTTAGTTGTTCACTTTGAAACCTAAAACCCTCTACTATACATAAAGGATACAAGATACCTTGTAAATGCATGAAAACATGGCATAATGAAAAATGCACGCCTTAGGAAGAAAAATCCATGTATGGTGTTGGTAATTTACAAGTTACAAGTTGCATGACTGTGGATTTGTTGTAAAGCCTAAAGATTGTATACTAGGGTGATTTGTGCCCATAATTTATTAAAGGGTTTAAATATACATGAATCTTTGACAAATATTCACACAAACTAACTAAAATAGAAAAATGAGTACTAACTACCTGCTTCCATGAGCTCGATGAGGCAGGAGATTGTACAACCACATCTCACATAGGATAGTTGTTATTTGCATTTCCATTTTGAATACCCACATAAATAATAAGATAGTTTATATGTCTGAATAATAATTAAATAAATAAACATAAATATCAACATGTACGAGACTCTAGAAATACTTAAGTGGAATAATTGGATGAGAAAAATACATGCTTTGCTTTTAAATTGTAATTTCTACATTTGTGCAAAATGCACACCATGATTCAAAAAAATACGTGCCTAGGTCTTAACACACCTGCAATTTGAGCGATTCAAGTTTCTTAGGTTGCCTTAGATAATTTTACACCTGTTGACATTTTTAGATTTTCATTTTCAAACACAAAAGTGGCTACTATGTAAAAGAGGAAAAGTCTACCTTGTAAATTGAGAGACCAAAATAGTAGAAAGCGACCTAATTGAAATGCAGGTCCATGCTTCTAGATAGCTCCAAATTTAGTGATCTAATATTTGGGGTGAATTTAATAACATTCTAAATCTATATATTTTATCCGAAGTGCATTTTAAAATGACTAAGGATTTCTACCTTGAACCAATATTCAAGACTTTTTTGTAAAATGGAGGGTAAAGTCATCTTATTGTAAAATGCATGCCTAAGACTCATATGACCTACAAATTGAGTGGTTCAAATTGTGGATTTTGGATTTTATTATTTTATATATATTCATACTCTAGTTGTGCATTTTGAACCTAAAATCCTTGACTATGCATAAAGACTAAAATCTTCCTCGTAAATGCAAAAAAATGAATGAAAATAGGGCATGATGAAAAATGCATGCACTAGGAAGAAAAATCTATGTATGGTGTTGGTAATTTACAAGTTACAATTTAAAGGATTGAATATTTGTTCTGAACCCTAAATACTGTATACTAGGGTGATTTGTGCTTAGAATTTAGTAAAGGGTTGAAATATACATGAATCTTTTGCAACTGTGCAATGTGCACACACACTAAATAAAGTGGAAAAATGAGTACTAACTACCTGTGTCAATGAACTCGATGAGGCATGAGCTTGTACAACCACATCAAACATAGGCCAGTTGTTAGTTTCATTTCCATTGTGAAGACCTACATAAATCATTAGAGAATAAAAGGCTATATGACTGAGTAATAATTAAATAAATAAACATACATATCAACTTGTATGAGACTCTAGAAATACTAAAGTGGAATACCTGAATGAGATTCGATTAGTTTCAAGAATAATTTATTCTCTACTGAACAAGTCCAACCACATGAAGGTGGAAGCTCATTTGGCCCCTCCCCTCCTCCCTTGCATCACTCTCAATTCCCCATACCCAATTTGTCTACTGAAAAATAATTCAAAGTGGCATACTATGATTCATGCATAGAAAGTAGCAAAACAAAACTTAAAGGTAAATGAAAGAAAGAATGTGTGTGAAGATATGTGGTTTTGTACATACAAAACATATAACTTTCATCCATAATAAGGTAGAAACAAATAATATATGTGATAAAAAACATTTTTAAGAGATGGCGCTTACGCCATATCATTGTATATCTTCCATACAAAATCTGCATCTTTCTTTGTTCTCCTCTATTAGTTCACACGTACCCAATGCAATACGTTCCCTATTTTCCTTTATCGCAACCTTTTTAATTGTCTCCCTCAGGTCATTGGATTCAAACAATTCATCCTCATTGCCCACATTGTCAACATCAACTATTGACAACTACATATATCAACACAAAAACAAGTTAATTAAATTATAAAAACAATAATAAAGGTTGGTTGAAGCTATGGTGTCAACATCCATATTATATAATGTATTAACATACATTTTCATTCATCTTCCTATGTGTTGGGGTCCTATAATAATAGGTAACTTAGTTCTTCAATTGTTTATTTGGCATTGCTCTTGTGATGAAGACATCTGGCTTGCTGGGCTCGGTTGATTCCATTTCCACCCCCATCCATTTCACCCAATCCTTCATCACCCTACTGCATCCTTCATCCACCGCTGCACCCTTCAGTCCCTCACCCTTCATTTCTTCACCCCTTCACCCATTTTGTCCTTGCATGAATAAACAAGCTTAACAAAAAAGAAACAATAGGTTAATAATGTTAGTAATAAAATTTAGTGTAGTTAGATTAATTAAAATAGGTTAGACTAGTTAATAAATAAATAATTATTAATTAATTAATAATTAAGTTAGTTGTTTAAATTAGTAATTAGGTTAGTATTTTATTAATCAAAGTATTAATTAAAGATTAAATAAAAAACAATTAAAAATAAAACAATATTGGCATATATTAAATAAAACATATAAAAATATATATATTAAAGAAAACATATAGATACCACTTACCCCCCCGAGTTGGTGGTATTGGGAGGGAAAATTGTCACCCCCTAGTGAAATCAGACCCCCCCTCCCAATACCACTTACCACCTAGGGGGGTCCAAGTAAATCGCTTTGCCCTCCAAAACCGCCCTCCCGAATTTTCAAAAACCATTTTTTCTTCCTGCTCAACACTTCATCTTCTGAGGTGGATTCCGAGAAAATGGAAACGAATTTTTAAAAACCAAGAGAGGTTTTTTTTTAGAACAGGATGAATAAAAAAAACCTCTTCCATTTTGTTCACAGGTTCCACCAATTGGGATAATCAAAGCCATTTTGGATCCCCTTTTTTCAGGTTTCCGATTTTTCTTGTTTTGGTCACGATTTTGCGGGAGCTGTTTCGACAAGATCGAGATGAAATTGGAGAAATCGAACAAGGGTTTTTCTCCATAAAAACTCATAAACAATAAAATCCTTCAGGTTTTACATAGGTGTCACCTTTTAATATAAAAATATGTCTGAGTTGACCCCTTTTTTACAACAGTTCGACTTGTCTTTCATGGCGGACAATTCAATTTTTTTAAGGATTTTAATTCTATTTTTTGCCAAGGTGGTTGATTTCGACCTCCTGAGCCCGGGGAGAGTCTGTTCCATATATTTTAATAAGTCAAATCTGCAAGGTGTGGATTGAAAAGCTTTTGATTCATGCCCCATAGGGGATACTTTGTAATTTTCCAGAAAAATAAAAGTTGTATCTGCAGGATTCTTGTGTTAGACTTCCTGGTGATGTTTTTCTTCTCTGGGTAAATATTTTCTTACTTTGTAGATCCATTTCATGTTTTCCCTGATCTAATCATTAAAATAAATATTAAAAACATAATTTGTTCGTGCACTTTGTTTCTGGTCTTTTAATGATCTGCATGTTTTCATTTGAAGTTGAGCATAGGAATTCTTAGATACTCCTTTGCTTGATGGACTTTCCCTTCTTTTCCTCTCCTTCAATTTCATTTGATTCAATTTGATCCAACAATATTTCTATCCCACCCTGTGGAGACAATCTTATAAATCTGTGATAGATCCATTTTCAGAAAGGGTAGACCCTATGGCCCAATGTAAATTCGAGTTTTAAATCTCCCAAATATACCAAATCCAGAAAAAAACATATGTATAGTAATAACTATCCTAACATCCCATACAAACAGATATAAATATGAAAAAGAGATCCCTCTTTGAGTCTTGGAGGGATAGATCCTCGTCTCAAAGTAGTTTTGTGGTTACCCCTGCCGATTTCCTCCTCAGCCTGGGAAATTACAGGGTGATAACATAATGGCGACCATACTGGGTAACTTTCTCCAGTAGTTCACTTCAAGTTCCAGATCTGATCATTGATGGTGGACAATGACTAGACACAAGAAGGCTAGAATATTTCACCTGGTGACTCTAATCAGCTCCAGATAGTGCCAACTCAAATACTCCATTGGGGAACAAGATTTCGGGTTCTCCATAAAAGTATATCAGGTTCAGATTTGACTTCTGATGGTGAAAAAAAGCCAAACACAGGAAGGCTGTATCATTCAGTTGGTGATTCCATTGACTACAGAATTCAGAAACAAAGATTCATTGGCAACTCCACAAGCTCAAGATGGGATCAGTTGCAAGGAGATATGCTCTAATGAATAGAGATTACATTCCAGGTTTTCCAAATCCCATGCCCAACATCGATTGGCTAAAATATATTCCAGTGTTTAAATATAAAAAAAAGGGGATGATGCTGCTATACATTTATTCAGGTTTCATATGCACATCTGTAAGCTTAAAATCAAATTTCCTGAAGATTGTCTAATGACAATGTTTGTAGCAAGTTTGGAGGAAAAGGATAGATCTTGGTATGAAAATTTACCAACTGCTAGTATATGTTCTTTAAAGCATTTTCATATTGTATTTTATGACAAATACAAAGAAGGTTATCCATATTTGTTGTTGGTTCAAAGATGTTGTCATAAATTTGAAAGTTTTATTCAATATATGGATGATTACTATGTTGATGATAAGTTCATGGACGATGAAATACTAGAGGCTTTAGAAGAAAAGCCTTTTCAAAAAATAGAATCCTTGCTTGAACTTTATTCCCCTCATGAAGAAACAAATGATGTATGTTGTCCAGATGTTCATGAGGTTTGTCCACAGGAAAAAATTCTTGCAGCAGTACACCAAAATGACCAGCCAAAGGTTAAGGAAGAAATTTAGCTTCCTGAACCTGATCAAGTAGAGGACAACAGTGAAAATCAACAACAGTTTGGTGATCTGAAAAAAGAGGTAGCCGAGTTTAATTGTCTTGATTCCCAACAACATCTTCAACAAGTAATATTTCCTTCAGAGATTAAAGACCAATCAGATCCGCATGATAAAGACCATCTCTCAAATTCTCTTTCATGTTGTATCTTACCTCAATTTACATCCCTTGAAGAAAATTATAAAAGTTCTCAATCATTAATTTCTTCCTTGGATGCTAATGAAGTAGCACAACATATTGTTATAATTCATGTTCCTTCATCCGAAATTAATGAGATTTCGCATCTCCCTTGCAAGATTTTTTGTAACAAAGAGAATGATGAGAAACACTCAGAGCACTTGACTATAGTGGATAATGATGAAAAAAAATTCACTCCCTTTCCGTTTAAAGAGAATCAGTTTCAACACATAATCAAAGCAAGAGTTTGGAATGAGGTTTGTTTTACTGTAACAAATCATCCAGAAGATCTTATGTTTCATGCTTAACATGATCCTTTGGTCAATATATGGCAGCCATCAGTGAAGGAATATTTTACCAGGTTCATCAATAGAGCTATTGAATCCAGTGGAAAAGTTAAGTTTCCATGCTTTAAAATTATTTTTCTACCTAGAGAGGTGGAATGCAAACTTCAGTTAAGTATCCATTTGCTTGACTGGTTGAATTGGAAGTTTGTTATTACTTGATATGGCAGTCATTTTATTAGATTAGAATAGGTAGATGAGTGAAAATAAGCTCAATACTCTGAGAATCTTTTTCAGTATCGTATGGTTTCCAGTAGAGTTTGCAGTTGATAGTATCCAGTTCAATGTTCAGTCTAATTTGAATTAGTTTGAATATTGTAGCTGCAATAATTCCATGGCCCAATGAATAAGGCACCGGTCTGCATATTCAGATTTTAGTGGTTCTTAACACCTCCTGAAAGAGATGCCATCGCCAGGTGGAGCCTATGTTGGGGTCCTATAATCATATGTAACTTGGTTCTTCAATTGCTTATTTAGCGTTGCTCTCATGATGAAGACATCTGGCTTGCTGGGCATGGTTGATTCCATTTCCACCCCCATCCATTTCGCTCGATCCTTCATCACCCTGCTACATCCTTCATCCACCCTTGTGCCCTTCAGTCCCTCACCCTTCATTTCTTCACCCCTTCGCCAATTTTATCCCTGCATGAATAAACAAGCTTAGGAAAATAGAAAAAATAGGTTAATAATGTTAGTAATCAAATCTAGTGTAGTTAGATTAATTAAAATAGGTTAGACTAGTTAATAATTAATTAATTAATTAATAATTAAGTTAGTTGTTTAAATTAGTAATTAGTTTAGTATTTTATTAATCAAAATATTAATTAAAGATTAAATAAAAAAAATTAAAAATAAAACAATATTGACATATATTAAATAAAACACACACACACACACACACACACACACACACACACACACACACACATATATGTATATATATAATAAAAATATAAACAAAAATATAAAACTTAAAAACATATCCTAAAACACTCACACACTATGCACACATCTCAAAAAAAATAAATCCACGTCCCTAATTTACTCGGACCCCCCCTTCTCACGTCACAACACCACCTTGGGGTCCGAGTTAGTGGTATTGGGAGGGAAACTTGTCATCCCCTGGTGAACTCGGACCCCTCCTCCCAATACCACTTACCACCTTAGGGGGGTTCGAGTAAACCGGTTTGGCCTCCAAAACCGCCCTCTCAAATTTTCAAAAACATTTTTTCTTCCTGTTCATCACTTCATCTTCTGAGGTGGATTCCAGGAAAATGGAAACAAATTTTAAAAAAACGAGAGAGGTTTTTTTTCAGAACGGGTTGAAGAAAAAAAAATCTTCCATATTTTGCAGAGGTGCAACCAGTTGGGAAAATCAAAGCCATTTCGGATCCCCTTTCTTTAGGTTTTCGGTTTTTTCTGTTTTAGTCACGATTTTGCGAGAGCTATTTCAACGAGCTAGAGATGAAATTGGAGAAACCGAAGGAGGTTGTTTCTCTAGAAAAAATCATATACAATAAACGCCTTCCATTTTTACACAGGTGTCACCATTGAAGAGAAACAAATGTCTGAGTTGACCCCTTTTTTGCAACAGTTCAACCCATCTTTCATGGTAGACAGTTCAAGATTTTTAGGGATTTTATTTCTATTTTTGGCCAAGGTGGTTGAATTCGACCTCCTGATCCTAGGGAGAGTCTGGTCCATATATTTTAATAATTCAAATGCGCAAGGTGTGGATTGAAAATCTTTTGATTCATTCCCCACAGGGGATACTTTTTAATTTTCCAGATGATCTTCCAGAAATAAAAAGTTGTATCTACAGGATTCTTGTGTTAAACTTCCTGGTGATGTTTTTCTTCTCTGGGTAATTATTTTCTTACTCTGTATATCCATTTCATGTTTTCCATGATCTAATCATTAAAATAAATATTAAGAAGAAAATTTGTTCTTGCACTCTGTTTTTGGTCTTTTAATGATCTGCATGTTTTCGTCTAAAGTTGAGCATAGGAATCCTTTGTTGCTCCTCTACTTGATGGAATTTCCCTTATTTTCCTATCCTTCACTTTCATTTGATTCAATTTGATCCATTAGTCTTTCTATCCTACCTTGTGGAGACAATCTTATAAATCTGTGATAGATCCATTTTCAGAAAGGGTAGACCCTATGGCCCAATGTAAATTCAAGTTTTCAAAATATACCAAATCCAGAAACAAACCTATGTACAGTAATAGCTAGCATAAAATCCCATGCAAAAAAATCTAAATCTGATAGAGAGATCCCTCTCTGAGTCTTAGAGGGATAGATCCTCGACTCAAAGCAGTTTTGTGGTTACCCGTGCTAATTTCCTCCTCAGCCTGGGAAATTACATGGTGATAACATAATGGCGACCATACTGGGGAACTTTCTCTAGTAGTGCACTTTAAGTTCTATATCTGATCTCTGATGGTGGGCCTTGACAAGACACAAGAAGGCATAAATCTTTCACATGGTGACTCCAATCAGCTCCAAACATTGCCAACTCAAAGACTCCACTGGGGAACGAGCTTTCAGGTTCTCCAGAAAAGTATACCAGGTTCAGATTTGAATTCTGATGGTGAACATAAGCCAAACACAGGAAGGATGTATCATTCACTTGGTGATTCCATTGACTGCATAATTCAGAAACATATATTCATTGGCGAATCCACAAGCTCAAGATGGGATCAGTTGCAAGGAGATATGCTCCAATGAATAGAGATTACATTTCAGGTTTTCCAAATCCCATGCCCAACATCGATTGGTTAAAATATCTTCCAATGTTTAAAGATAAAAAAGGGGATGATGCTGCTATACATTTATTTAGGTTTCATATGCACATCCGTAAGCTTAAAATCAAATTTCCTGAAGATTTTCTTATGAAAATGTTTGTAGCAAGTTTGGAGGAAAAGACTAGATCTTGGTATGGAAATTTACCAGCTTCTAGTATATGTTCTTTAAAGCATTTTCATACTGTATTTTATGATTAATACAAAGAATACTATCCATCTTTGTTGCTGGTTCAAAACTGTTGTCATAACTTTGAAAGTTTTATTCAATATATGGATGATTACTATGATGATGATAAGTTCATGGACGATGAAATACTAGAGGCTTTAGAGGAAAATCCTTTTCAAAAAATAGAAGCCTTGCTTGAATTTTATTCCCCTCATGAAGAAACAAATGATGTATGTTGTCCAGATGTTCATGAGGTTTCTCCACAGGAAAAAGTTCTTGCAGCAGTACAACAAACTAATCAGCCAAAAGTTAATGAAGAAATTCAGCTTCCTGAACCTAATCAAGTAGAGGACAATAGTGAAAATCAACAACAGTCTGGTGATCCAGAAAAGGAGGTAGCAGAGCTTAATTGTCTTGATTCCCAAGAACATCTTCAACAAGAAGTATTTCCTTCAAAGATTAAAGACCAATCATATCTACATGATGAATACCATCTCTCAAATTCTCTTTCATGTTGTATCTTACCTCAATTTACATCCCTTTAAGAAAATCATAAAAGTTCTCAATCATTAATTTCTTCCTTGGATGTTAATGAAGTAACACAACATATTGTTATAAGTCATGTTCCTTCACCTGAAATTAATGAGATTTCACAGCTCCCTTGCAAGCTTCTGTGTAACAAAGAGAATGATAAGGAACACTTAGAGCACTTGACTATGGTGGATAATGAGGAAAATCAATTCACTCCCTTTCTGTTTAAAGAGAATCAATTTCAACACATAAGAAAAGCAACAATTTGGAATGAGGTTTGTTTTCCTGTTACAAATCATCCAGAAGATCTTATGTTGCATGTTTACCATGATCTTTTGGTCAATATATGGCATCCATCATCTTAGGAATATTTTACCAGGTTCATCAATAAAGCTATTGAATATAGTGGAAAAGTTAAGTTGTCGTGCTTTAAATTTATTTTTCTACCTAGAGAGGTGGAACACAAACTTCAGTTAAGTATCCATTTTCTTGACTGGTTTCATTGGAAGTTTGTTATTACTTGATATGGCAGTCATTTTATCATATTATAATAGGTAGATGAGTGAAAATAAGCTCAGTACTTTGACCATCTTTTTCAGTATCGTATGGTTTCCAGTATAGTTTACAGTTGATAGTATCTAGTTCAGTGTTCAATCTAATTTGAATCAGTTCGAATATTGTAGCTGGAGTGACTCCATGGCCCAATGAATAAGGCACTGGTATACATATTCAAAGTTTAGTGGTTCTTGAAACCTCCTGAAAGAGCTGCCATCCCTAGGTGGAGTCTATGTTGGGGTCCTATAATTATAGGTAACTTGGTTCTTCAATTACTTATTTGGTGTTGTTCCCATGATGAAGACATCTGGCTTGCTGGGCTCGGTTTATTCCATTTCCACCCCCATCCATTTCGCCCGATCCTTCATCACCCTGCTGCATCCTTCATTCACCGCTGAGCCTTTCAGTCCCTCACCCTTAATTTCTTCACCCCTTCGCCAATTTTATCCCTGCATGAATAAACAAGCTTATGAAAAAAAAAATAGGTTAATAATGTTAATAATAAAATTTAGTGTAGTTAGATTAATTAAAATAGGTTAGACTAGTTAATAATTAAGTTAGTTGTTTAAATTAGTAATTAGGTTAGTATTTTATTAATAAAAATATTAATTAATGATTAAATAAAAAACAATTAAAAATAAAACAATATTGACATATACTAATTAAAACATATAAATATATATATATATATATCTATATTAAAAAAAACATATAAAAATATATATATATTAAATAAAAAATAATACAAAAACAATAAATAAATAAATATATTAAAAATATAAAACTTAAAAACATATCCTAAAACACTCACGCACTATGCACACATCTCAAAAAAAAAAAATCCACGTCCCTAATTTACTCGAACCCCCCTTCTCACGTCACATCACCACCTTGGGCTCCGAGTTGGTGGTATTGGGAGGGACACTTGTCACCCCCTAGTGAAATCAGACCCCCCCTCCCAATACCACTTACCACCTCGAGGGGGGGGG
>JZKD02S2056969.1:304900-316744 GCA_000966675.3 Picea glauca | reverse complement strand
TGCCCTCCAAAACCGCCCTCCTAAATTTAAAAAACCGGCTTTTCTGCCTGTTCAACACTTCATCTTCCGAGGTGGATTCCGAGAAAATGGAAACGAATTTTCAAACAGAGAGATTTTTTTATTAATAATAGGATGGAGAATAAAAACCCTTCCATAGTTTTCACAGGTGCCACCAGTTGGGATAAGAGAAGCCATTTCTGAGCCCCTTTTTTCAGGTTTCTGATTTTTCCTGTTTTGGTCATGATTTTGCGAGAGTTGTTTTGGTGAGAGGGAGATGAAATTGGAGAAACCGAAGGAGGTTGTTTCTCTAGAAAAACCAATATACAATAAACTCCTTCATTTTTTACACAGGTTTCACCATTGAAGAGAAACATATGTCTGAGTTGACCCCTTTTTTGCAGCAGTTCGACCCGTCATTCATGGCGAACAATTCAAGATTTTTAGGGATTTTATTTCTATTTTTGGCCAAGGTGGTTGAATTCGACCTCCATGGGGAGATTATGTTCCATATATTGTAATAATTCAAATTCACATGGTGTGGATTGAAAATATTTTGATTCATGCCCCACAGGGGATACTTTGTAATTTTCCAGAAATAAAAAGTTGTATCTATAGGATTCTTGTGTTAGACTTCCCGGGGATGTTTTTCTTCTTTGGGTAACTATTTTCTTACTCTGTAGATCCATTTCATGTTTTCCTGTATCTAATCATTAAAATAAATATTAAGAACATAATTTTTTCCTGCACTTTGTTTCTGGTCTTTTAATGATCTGCATGTTTTCATCTGAAGTTGAGCATAGGAATTCTTAGATGCTCCTCCACTTGATGGAATTTCCGTTCTTTTCCTCTCCTTCACTTTCATTTGATTCAGTTTGGTCGATCAAACTTTCTATCCTGCCATGTGGAGACAATCTTATAAATCTGAGATAGATCCATTTTCAGAAAGGGTAGACCCTATGGCCCAATGTAAATTTGAGTTTTCATTCTACCAAATATACCAAATCCAGAAAAAAAACCTATGTATAGTAATAGATAGCCTAACATCCCATACAAACAAAGCTAAATTTGACAGAGAGATCCCTCTCCGAGTCTTGGAGGGCTAGATCCTTGACTCAAAGTGGTTTTGTGGCTAGCCTCGCCGATTTCCTCCTCATCCTGGGAAATTACAAGGTGATAACACTATGAACACCATTCATTTCATAATTTGTCTAAATACATACTTCTGTTGAAAAATCTTATTTATACCATATTTTCATCAAAGAAAAAAAAAACATCATTTTTATTCCAGAAACATCCTAATATGTCATTCTTTATTTTGTAAATTCTTTGTATGCCATTATAATTATGAACCATGAAGCCAAGAAGGACAATTGACGATGAAATACCCAACAACTGAATATTTGTTTTAAAAACCAAGTCACTATTTGCATTTCCCTTATAGAACATAGTTTAGGCATGTATAGAACAAAGTACATGCATGCATAGAACATAGTATATAACACAATACATTTGGCACAATTTCCTAACAAGGTATGAGATTGGATAGTTCCAAGCATTTTTTCTTCAGGCTTTAACTATTTATATGAAAGCTATATCAAGCTCTGTATAACTATCATACGATGGAATATTAGGAATTGAAGTTTTTATTTGCCATAATAAAGGAAAATCATTTATTAACTTGCATACAATAGTTTTACCTTTCAAAACACCATACATATCTTGAAATTTAGTTATATCATCCCTTGCTTTTATTATCATTTCCTTATATGCTTCCTGCTGAATAAAATTTCCATTTTATCCCAACATGAAGGTAGTCCCATTTCAACTAATTCCTTGTATCTTTTCATGAAGGTTTCAATACTTCTCTAAATTGAACTACATTCATTTTGAGGTTGATGAACCAAATTCTTCTTTGTTAATACCTTTGTAGCATCCATAATTAGAGAAGTATGATTATTGACACCGGAAACCTTTAAATGATTCCAAGTCTTAGAGTTAAGTTTTTTGGGAAGAGATATCATTTTTTAATAGACTCAACATTGATATAGAATATAATGGATCCATTTTCATATACCACAACCCTTTTTTTCAGAAAGATAGTTCTTTGTACATGAGGATGTAGACTCGGGAAAATAATAGGTTTGGGGAATTATGAATTTCCCAATTTTGACTCCAAGATGTGTAAATAATCATGCAAATACCTAAATTTATAACATGTTAAATTTATTAACTCACAAGGATCAAACTGTGACAAAACGGTTTCAGAAATTTCACGATCATGATCGATTATGACTTTTTCATTAGAGGTTGATGGCTGACTACCTTTCTCAATCTATCCTTATTTTAAACAATAAGAACATATTTGAAATAAGGAATGAGAACACTACTTGAAATTATTTGTCAAAGGATAATTTGATTTCTTTTACTGGAGTCAATTGTACTCGTAACAATGTTTACCATGTGCATTTACCTTTGGGGTTTATTGTTTTAAATTAAAAAAAAAAATCCTTTGAATTATATTGACACAACACCTTTTTGTTTTGGCTTACATCATCATGCCACTTGTCATCCATTTGTGCATTTCAGGGGTGACCTAAAGTGGTTTGATAATACCACCCCTACATACCGAAATGAATAAGGTTATGACAGATTATCAACCGTTAATACAATGGTTTATAATTTAGGCCTCTGACCCCTTTTTATCCAACATGCAATTTCACTGGCCAAAATAAAATGAGACCGTCGATCTTGGATTTGTATTTTTGGTCTGATTGTGTCTGTTGAATTTTCATTTCAAACCCTGTTTTTTCTCTGTTGTGTGGACAAAAATATTGCAAAAGGATGCAATATACAGGGTATCGAACCTAAAGTAAGGAGTGAATGATCGGGAAAACTTGAAGTGAATGGAACTCAAACATAGCCATTGTAAACCATTTCTACATGATCTACATTCTCTATCTACAATGACAGCAAGGATACATATCGAAGAAATTGTGGGGTCGATCCCTCCTTGGATGCACATGTAGGGTTGGTCTCTCCTTGTACAAGTCTTCTCCTCTGAGCACTCTCTTTACTAGCAAGTGGGATAGATCCAATGCAAATGTCAGCGGGTTGCTCCTCTGCACACTCTTCGTATTGACAAGGGGGGTCGATCCAATGCAAATATCAATGGGTTGATATTCTGCACACTCTCCTTATTGGCAAGTGGGTTAGATCAATGTAGCGATGAGCGGGTGTGGAGTGGGTTTACTTTATTGGGGGTTTGGTGCCATATTGTATTTTTTATGTTTGAGTTTTGTTTTTTTATTTATTTTTTATTTTATATTTTATATTTTATATTTGTTATTTGTTTGTAATATAATTTATATTTAAATATATAAATGCTATTTTTTATATAGTTAAATATAACCCCCTTAACCCCTAAACTCTCCTAACCCCATAAAAACTAAATCCCATAACCCCTCAATCCCTAACTCCTAACCCTTGACCCTAAAACATGTCCACCAACAAATATTTTCTATGTTAAACCTTGTAATGGCTACCATATGACACTTGCATCTAAAATATTCCATTTAGGGACTCGGTAGTGGTTTTGTAGCATGCACGTGGTTCCTATGGTGGATGAGGGTGGAGGGTTAGAAAGTTACCAAATTTACTCGGTGGAGGGTTAAACAATTGTGGGAGGTTATCAATATTTACGAATAGTTAAAATCAATCAACACATGCTCAAAATGGGTTAGGAGGTTATAGGTTGGTGGGTTATGAGAGAAATCAAGGTCAATGACTTCTAGCCAACCAATGATACATACAAAAATATGTCATAAAAATTATCAACACATAATTGACCCATATAAGAAAATACTTTAAAGAGAATAAATAATGGAAAATATATAATTACATACCCTGACCTACATTTCAACAATTCAATATCATTGATATTCTCTTTTGTCCAACTCCAAATTTGTATTGTCCAATTCAGAACGCGGTTTAGAATCGATGTTGAAAGGATTGGGCACAACAACAACATCATCACTGTCATTTTTGATAATTTCACCGTCAATATGATCATTGAGAACATTTCCATCTACCTCTAGCTCAACTTATTCATCTTCTTCATCTAACACAATTACTTTCTCCTCTACATAATCATATTCTTCATCTAACACAACTACTTTCTCCTTCCACTTGGATCACATCTCACAACATATGACCATCTCGCTTATTGATGTTCAAATTGGTCAATATCTAAACAACAACCTCATGAGGATAAAATTCCCCCTCCGTTTTTGCAGAGGTGGTACTCCTCTGTAATATGTTGGAAGATTCTTTGTATGGTTCTTGTAAGGTCCCAGGTCTATTATATTAGTAGAAAAGAGAAATAATGCAGAGAATAACATCGAGTTAACAACAAAATATGAAAATACTGCAAAGATAACAACAAAACAATAAATTATATGGAACCACAACACCATAATTATACCTTTATTGATAGGAAACAATGTTCACTTGCCTCTTCGAGGGGGAAACCTCCAACAGATCAGATCTCTATTACAATAATTCTTCAAGAACAAACATCTCATACCCTCTACTCCTATTTATACTAAATCTATCTATCCAAGAGAACAATCTAAAGGAATATCCTTCTAGAAGCAGAAGCTTCTATTAGGTCTTCTTACATTTGAATTATTCCTCCTTATTGCTAGGCCTTATTAATATTGAAATTTATTACATGGAAATATATTATTCTACCCACTTGAGAGGTTAGGTCCCTAACATTCCCTCCCCCTTAAAATCATCCTTTTCCTCAAGGCTGGAGATGAGGAAATTGTTGTAGAATGGTAGTTGTCTCCCAGGTGGCATATGCTGGAGTTGTATCTTTTCACTGGACTAACACTTCCTTGATGATGCGCTGACGAAGTCTATTCTCACTCTAGTCCAAAACTGCTTGTGTATACAACCAGATGGATCCTTCTTCATCCAACTCAAGAAGGTTGGTTTGAGTTTGGAACTTAGTTCCAATCACCTTATTTAAACATGAGACTTGAAAAACATGATGGAGTTTAGAAGGACTAGGAAAAGCTAATTGATAGGTCACTTGTCCCATGCACTTGAGAAATGTATAAGGACCATAAAATTTGGCCACCGGTTTTTGACAATGTTCAACCTTGAGTGAAGTTTTCTTATAAGGTTTCATTCAAAGACATACTTGGTCTCCTTCAAAAAATTGATGTTCTGAGCGACCTTGATCTGCTTGTTGCTTCATGTGATTTTGTGCCATGGCCAAATTCTCTTTGATGATACAAAGAATAACCTCTCGAAGTGTAAGTGTTTGGTCAACCTCCTGGACCTTCAAGACACCTGGCATGTAGGAGATAATAGAAGGTGGATTTTGTCCATATACTGCTTCAAAAGGAGTCATGCAAGTAGTTGTATGGTAAGAAGTGTTGTAAAACCATTCATCTAATGGTAATCATTGAGCCCACTGATTTTTCTTTTCAGAGGAAAAAAAACTCAAATATGTCTTTAAACACTTGTTGACAACTTCAGTTTGACCATCAATATGGGGATGATAGGTGGTGATGAGATGCAATTGGGTGCCCTGTAGCTTGAACAATTCTTGCCAAAAATTGCTGGTGAAAGTGGGATCTCAATCAAAAACAATAGAATGAGGCATGCCATGAATATTGAGACATGATCCATGAAAAGTTGAGCCACAATGGATGCGGTAAATGGGTGTTGAAGAGCACATAAATGAGCATACTTGGAAATACGATCAACAAACACCATGATGACTGACTTATTTCTTGATTTAGGTAATACCACAATAAAATCCATAGATATGTCCCCCCTCCAAATAACGGGTGGAATCAGAAGTGGGTGTAGTGGGCCAGGAGATTTGCTTGTTTCTCCCTTGTTGCGTTGAAAAAAATCACATTTTTCCACAAAAGTGAGAATGTCCTTTTTCACACCATCCCAGAAAAAATAACGTTTCACCTGGTCATAGGTTTTGGTAAACCCTTGGTGCCCAGTTGTGGGTGTAGCATGAATCTCATAAATCACCATAGATTTAAGTTTTGACTATTTAATTAAATGCAAATGACCTTTGTAGCAAAGCTCATCATTTTTCCAAGAGTACACTGGTGAAACTGGATATTTTTCTTGCAGTTGTTGGATCAGATGTGAAATTTTAGGATATTGGAGCCATTCTCGGAGAACAAATTGGAGCCAATTTGGTACAATGAAGGAGACGGAGAAAAGGGACCCTTCATCTTCATATTTTCATGAAAGAGCGTCAATAACCACATTTTCTTTTCCTTTCTTGTAAATTATCTCATAAACATATCCAAAGAGCTTAGTCAACCATTTTTGTTACTTTGGGGAGGAAGGTCGTTGCTCGAGAAATATTTGAGGCTTTGATTACATGTCTTAATTTGGAAGTGTTTCCCCAAGAGATAAGGGCGCTAGAGATCCATGACATGCAATTTAGCTAACATTTCCTTTTCATGGATTGATTGGCCCAAATGTAATTTTGACAATTGTTTGCTGGTAAAGGCCAAAGGTCTACCCTCTTGCATAAGGACTACTCCAATTCCTCTCCCAGAGGCATCACATTCCAGGACAAAGGTCTTTGTGAAATCAGGAAGGGCCATGATTGGAGTAGTGCACATAGCCACCTTCAAGGCTTGAAAGGCCTAATCAACTGTGAGAGTCCAAGTGAAAGAATTATTTTTAAGGAGATTAGTGAGAGGTGCCACAATCTTTCCATAATTCTGAACAA
The DNA here is from genome assembly GCA_000966675.3 of Picea glauca. Lineage (NCBI taxonomy): Eukaryota > Viridiplantae > Streptophyta > Pinopsida > Pinales > Pinaceae > Picea > Picea glauca. The sequence continues at coordinate 309,966 of JZKD02S2056969.1, read as the reverse complement.
ACTTGCAATAATATCCTGTTAAACCCATAAAACCACACAAGCTTTTGATAGTCTTGGGGCAAGGCCAATCCTGCATTGCTTCAATCTTCTTAGGATCCTCTTGGACACCAATCTTTCCAATAATATGACCCAAGTAATCGACTTCCGAGGTGCCAAAGTAACATTTAGAGTGTTTGAGGAAAAGTTGGTGTTGAGAGAGTACATGGAGAACTTGATCCACATGGGCAAGATGGGATTTCCAAGTTTTACTATAGATGCAAATATCATCAAAGAAAACTAAGACAAAATGAGAGAGAAAAGGAAAAAATACATGATTCATGAGGCTTTGGAAGGTGGAGGGGGAATTACACAGGCCAAAGGGCATGACCAAGAACTCATAATGACCCTCACAATTTCAAAAGGTAGTCTTGGGGATGTCAGCTTCTTACATACATATATGGTTTTAGCCAGAACACAGATCAAGTTTAGTGAATTACTGAACACCACTCATCTAATCCAAGAGATCATCAATGATAGGAATGGGAAACTTTTCTTTGATGTTGAGGTTATTATGGGCACAAAAGTTAGGAAACATGTGCCAAGTACCTTCTTTCTTGAGTACCATGACCACAAGAGAAGAATAAGGGCTGATACTGGGGAAAATAACACCCTCTTGGAGCAATTCCTGCACTATTTTCTCAATTTCATTCTTTTGGGAAAAGGGTTGACGATAAGGGAGAACATTGGGAGGAAGACTACCAAGAACAAGGGGGATGGAATGATCATGAAAACCAAAAGAAAGAAGAAGTACCAGAGGAGTGGAAAAAACAACTTTATGTTCAGAGAGGATAGCTTGGAGGTCAGGATGCACAGATGGTGTCTCAACCACTTGAATGGAATGGAGTTGAGAAATAATACTAGAGTGGACTTTCTTGAGGAGCTTTTCCATGCAATGGGAAATGATTATCTTAGGAGAAACAAATGTGAGACATTGGAATTGATACCTTTGTCCCTCCTATTGGAATTGCATGGTTGATTCCTTAAAATCCATAAGAATGGGACCCAAAGTGCATAACCATTCATCACCTAGAACAATGTCACAACTGCCCATGTCAATGGAAAAAATATGATATTTCAAGTGGTAATGTCCAATTTGAAGATGTACATTTTCACAACGCCCACCATTGGCTATGATGATTTGAAAATTATTGACAACACAAATATAACAATTGGTTTCCTGGGCAATGTGACGATGAATAAAATTGTGGGTGCTACCGCTGTCAACAAGGATGATGACCTTCCTATGCTTAATATAGCCAATGAGCTTGAGGGTTTGTGGAGCATAGAAGCCAATGAGGGCATGCAAAGAAATGAGCAGGTCAACTTCAGGCAGGTCAACGAGCTCCTGGGTAGCATCAGGAAGGGAAATCTCTTCAAATAGGGGAATTGTCACATCTTCTTTAGGAACATATTCGGAAATGGAAATAATTGTTTTTTGTTCCTTACACTTGTGCCCCGAAAAATATTTTTCATCACAATTATAGAAAAGACCCTTCAGTTTGCGTTCAACCATTTCATCGCTAGTTAATTTATGGACTTTGAGGGGAGTGACAGGGGGGTTAGGATTAGTGGGTTGAGGGCGAGGAATAAAAGAGGGTTTTTTGTTCTGGGAAAAAACAACTTGTTGGGGTTCTTTGGCACATTTAGTAGCTTCCAAACAAGTATGAGGGCATGCCATGAGAACTTGGGTGCATATTTCATCCTTTAGGACATTGATAATTCATTCACAGAAGAACACATCTGCCATGACCTCAGTTCGCAAGGAAAATTTTTAAAATCCGTTATAAATTCTTCCATTGTGCTTGACTATTTCAACTTGGTCAAATGACTGAGATAGTGGGTATCAGTGCCAAAGCGTTCATAGAGCTTGCAATAATGGTCATGTAATATATCCCTGACGTGAATTTTTATGCCATTGACACCATTTCCATTTTTCAGGATCTAGATAGAGGACATCATAGAGAAGTTTGGCCAACTCATTAGTAATACCATGCAGAGAAAAATAATGCTCCATTTGAGTGACCCAACCCGTAGAATCAGAGCCTACAAATTTATTGACCTCAACGCGGGGAAGACAGGGTTAACGATGAAAGGAGTTGGATTGAAAATGCAGAGAATGAGAGGAATCAACAACATCTGGTTGGTTCGAGGAGGAAGGACCCGTAGTGTAGTTAAACAACTAGTTGACAACAAACTGGAGGGTGTTAAATTGGTTCATGAATTTGGCCTCCATGGTGTCAAACTTGTGTTGTACTTGGGTCTTGAATTGTGCAAGGTGGGAATTGGTAGATCCAATATCAAATGTCACTTTTTGGATGGATTCCATGGTTTGATTGATGGAATATTTTAGGTCTTGGTTACGAGTTTTGGCCATTTGGAGAGGGGGAGTGCGGCTAAGGGAAAATGGGTGGGTGGGACCACATAAAAGGACTTATAAGTGATAGGTACCACAACGATTAGGATGAGAAGGGGACTATAATGGGATAGGCATAAAAATAGGGAATTCAGGAAGGGGTCGGGTCCATTGAAAAAAAAGGATTAAAAATGAAAGGTACGACTGCGATCAGGGCTAAAAGGGGAATCCAATTTGATAGATCCCAAATAAGTGTGTTGGAAGATCCATATACATGTGATATCTGATGCACTGCCACTCAAAGGGGTACCAACCAGGGTTACAAGGGTGGCCAACATATGTGTGCTTAAGTACCACTTGTATTTCTTGTGTGTATTACTCCTTGACTGTGGGTTTATTCACATAACAACAAATCTCTGTAGCTTCAAGATGTCAGAATACATCTCTACCCTGAAGAAAATTAACCCACAATTTTCTGCCGAGGAAAGTGATTTGATACCACTTGTAAGGTACCAGGTCTATTATATTAGCAAAAAAGATAAATAATGCACAACATTACACTGAGATAGCAAAAAAATATAGAAATATTTCATAGATAACAATGAAACACCAAATTATATGGAACCACAACACCAAAATTATACCTTTATTGATAGGAAACAATGTTCACTTTCCTCTTCGAGGGGGAAACCTCCAGTAGAGCAAAGCTCTATTACAATAAATCTTCAATACCAAACTTCTCATACCCTCTACTCCTATTTATACTAAATCTATCTATCCAAAAGAACAATCTAGAGGAAGATCCTTTTAGAAGTGGAAGCTTCTATTATGTCTTCTTACATTTGACTTATTCCTCCTTATTTATAGGCCTTATTAATATTGATCTTTATTACATGGAAATATATTATTCTATCCAATTGAGGGGTTAGGGAGGTTAGGTCCCTAAAAATTCTACCATGAATGTAAAGGGTGAATGCTAAAGAGAAAACCCTGAAAGATATTCCAAGAAAGTTTGTGTATACAAATGTACAATCCTTATATACAAATATACAAGCGTACACCATATCATTTGAAGAAAGAAAGTTAAAGTGTGTCAACAAAGATTTGTGTCCAAAAAAATTTGGAGTCTCCTTTCAACAAAAAAATTTCCTTTCTTGTAAAATAAAATGAACCTGAAATCTACTATGAATTTTGGAAGATGAAGTAAAAATGGACATATCTTCAAAGAACTTTAATTGAGTATTTCTTTGGAACTCAAAAACTAATTTTGATAGAAAATACATTTGGAATCACATTCTTTCAACTCAAAGTATAAGAAATCACTAGTGTAGTGCCTCGAAGTAGTTATCTTCATAATAAATTTATAACAATATCCCAAATATGACAAGTTTAATAATGTCAAAAACAAGAGAGTGAAAACAAACTCTAGAATATTTCAATGACAAATAAATAAACTGAATGAAACTGCAATTTCCTTTTTACAAGGAGGAATGTTACTCCTTTGGACCTGAAATATTACAAGATGACTGAAGAATTTAGAGAAAGAACCTCTCAGACCCAAATCTCCCTGTTTGTCTTACAATACATGAAATTTTTGATAGACAAAAACATAAAGGAAGAAAATACAAGGAAGAAAGTTTAAGTAGACCAATTCATAGAATCTTGGAAATCTATAGATTTGTTTCTTGCATACTTTTCACCAATGCAAATTTTTTTTGACTACCAACCTCTTGATTATCTCTAATTCTAACCCTTTCTTTGATGATGCTTTCTTCTTTTAAAGTATTCTTCCAATGCTTCGTGAAGTAGTTAGGGTTTTGGCCTTTCTAGGAACTTATACATGCTTTTCTTCTTGGAATAACCACTTTAATTGATGCTTCATTGAGCTCTCATTAATTCACTTAAGTCATTGAAATTTTTTCTTTGAAGTGGGGCCCATTTTGTCTTTAGTAAAGTTATTAAATAAACTTTTATTTCCAAATTTTGAAGCTGACCGTATGAGAAAAAGGTTGATTGAATTTTATTTTTATAAGCATGATAACTGAAATATAAATCTTGGAAACCACTCAAGAGTCTATCTTCATCATTCCTTATTTCCAACGAGTCCTTCTGAGTTAAATTTGGAGTCCTGAATATCAAGTTATAGGCTCAAGAAGATGAGGTTCCAAGCATATTTACTAACAAGTCATGCAACAAAGATGATTGTTATTTCAATTTTTGGGAAAATTGTGGCCAAATTAAGCCCTTAAAACCCATTCCATCATATTCCTAATGGAATTACCTTCCAACAGGGTATATTTTGTCCAAAAATGATGCCCGGATCATGAGTTATGAACTTTGGAAGATCGCTTCCTAGAAGTTATCCATCAAATTCCTTGGTCATTTTGGAACATTGATTAAAATCCGCCTCTTTAAAATCCCACATGCATTGTAGTAATACATATTTAAGTGTTTATATAGTAAAATATTCTTCATGTGATACAAAGGAGACTATAGAGGTCGAGCCTTAGGGAAATCATGACTTAATAAAAAAATTGATGGCCCACTTGCCTAATCATCATTTAGTCAATGTCCATGTGAGAGACATGTTAGCTACCTTGTCATCACTGATTCATTTCCTAGTCACTATTTTGTCACTCCCAAGTGTGATAGGGTGGAATAAAACTTAGAATTT
>JZKD02S2056969.1:287061-301373 GCA_000966675.3 Picea glauca | reverse complement strand
AATGAATGTAATTCTTCAAGACATATAAGAAAAAACATTCCGTGGTTTTCTCTCGATTTGGGTTTCCACATAAAACACTGGTGTACTGTGCATGTGTGTGATTGTTTATTTATTATTGCTCATTATTGTATAATAATTATACATTGATATAACATTTGAAGAGAAAGGATTATAATTACGTTATTACTGAGTCACCCCCCCCCCCCCCCTCTTAGTAATCCAACAGTATGAAGTTTGAAAAAAATTCTAAGTATGAAGAAGAATTAGAGGGGAGAGGGGGAGTGAAAAATATACTAAGTAAGGGATTGATAATATCATCGTGGACCTGCAGATCCGCGGTGAAAATTAAAGAAAATGACTAAGTATAGTAGAGTATAGAGTGTAGGAAGGAGTGGAATACATAAATAAAGACTAAGTATGGGAGAATAGTGAAGGCAACAGAGAAAAATGATGAAATTTGGAGGCTGCGTGGTAGTGAGGATCACAATGCCATAGGGGTGAGTCATATGTGAGTGTCGTAACATGGTGAGGGATATGGAGAGATAAGGAGGGGAAATGGGATACAAAAATAAAATAAGTATAGGAGATGGATCGACTATATGAGTGTGGGGGTAGAGTATAGAGATTAGTGGAGTATGAAGTTTGAAAAACATTCCAAGTATGGAGAAGAATGCTAGGGGGACTGGAAAATATACTAAGGGATCGATATCGGGTGCATGTGAAACAATGATAATATCATCATGGACCCATGTTGAAAAATTAATAAATTGACTAAGTATAGTAGAGTATAGAGTGTAGGAAGGAGTGGAATACATTAATAAAGACTAAGTATGGGAGCATAGTGAAGGAAACAGAGCACAAGGGTGAAATTTGGAGGATGTGGAAATATAACAAGAAAATAGACTAGGTTATGAACCTGTGACAAATTCAAGACATTTCTAAGTGTGAAAATGGGTTATACAGATTAAAGTGAAGAGAAAAGAATGAGAAGAATGGTTAAGTATGAAGTGAAAAGAAAATGAGACTAAGTATGAGGGAAATATATGAAAGAAATGAGAGAAATGGCCGAGGGAGAATAATAAAAATGGCTAAGTGTGGATATGGATAGGAGATAGAAGGTGAGAGAAATCACTAAGTGAGGAGAGTACATTTTCAAAAATTCAAAAAATGGTGAGGAAATTATTCTTGCAATTATTGAAGGCTCTTCTTGCAGAAGTATCTTGGGCATGTAGACTCAGATTTAAATTTTGTAAAATGTATGATGGAGTTGAGACTGAGGGATACACCATGAACTGATGATAATGTACACATTATTACTTTTGATATTTTTTTTTTATTCCAAAGAGTGGAAAATCTAGGTGACCAAATTTTTTATCAACACCGCTTTACCTGGAACATATGAGGAAAAGACTTTCTCACATTGGATTGGAAGAACATAAAGCTCAATACACGACTCAACCATCCTTGTATTAACCATGGTAAATACATTATAATGCTCATTAAAAACTCTTTCAGGATCATGTTCATTCATCTGTAACCTGTACCATTTGACCTTGAACATGACTAATTTAAAGGATTTAAAGTCACATTCAATTATATCATTCAAAAACCAATAGTATCTATTTTTAGATATCTCTGGATGCCTGTCACTTCTATAGGAAACATTAGTGACATGAAAATTTACTGTATTTATGCCACAATCAAAGGATTTCTTCTTGTCATATAACTTTTTGATGAGAAATTTATGGCCATTACACCACATAGTCTTGTGGTGTTTCAACTGCATTATGCCCAACACATAAAAAATGCATTGTCAAATAATTAACATATTTAGACTTAGTAAATATTTTAGTAAAATAATAGATCACATACATTAATATAATGGAAAATAAGTAAAAAATGTGGGTGAATATGCTTGTCTGTTTATCATTTTAACCATATGCTAAATCAATTTCCCTCTGTGTAAGATTGGTATCTTGATTACGATAAGCCTCTTTAACCAATGTAGCCACTCCTTCCCATGATAACCTACCATAACATTGTATACACCATTTTATCCATACCTTCATCCAATAAATATTGTTTGTGATGTACAAATGTAGTGCATCTCACTCTCTACCAACTATATGAAAAAATAACAATTCATCAATAATTAGGTACCATGGAAAAGCTTGATAATTTATGGAAGAATAAAAATTAAATAGGAACGATATAGATAAAAATGAATAAAAAAAAGTATTGTATATCTCTATGATCTAATTACCTTTCACTTTTCTCATTATACCTTTCCCCATTGACATGACCTCCCCTTAAAATTTGTTGATGGATTTGACATCCCAAATAAGAGGCACATTCATATCTGCCACTAATTTAGGAAGATACTGACTAATATACACCAATGATTGATATACGATACAACCCTCCACCATAGAACCCTCAATATGTTCTCTTTGTCTAACAAAGGACTTCAATTATTTAAAATGCCTCTCCACCATCCACATTGACCTTGTACTTATAGGTCCACACATTTCAATCTCCTCAACTTAGTGTATGAGGTCATGTTCCCGTGCATTGAAAAATGCCGAAGGTAGGTAATTTTGGATTTCACATATTAGGCGAGGAAGTTATGTCCTCCAATACTTTATATCTTCTTTATGGACTTCTTTAGATGACAACCACTTAAACATGATGAAATCAAATCATATGTTTAAGTGTATACATTGCAAGTAAAACACATTCCAACAAGTTATGTTGTGAATATTTTGCATAGAAATCGTTACTTACATTATGTATTTTCCAATATCATATATGACTTGTTTTATGTTATTGTCAAATTTATTTGGAAGATATATAGGTAGAACATATTGTAACAAAAAATGAATCATTATAAACATTAGAGGTAGACCGTATTGTAAAAACAAAGTTAAAAAAAAATACCAAAAATATGTATACCAATATATAAATATATCAAAATAATTACCTTAATGAAGGTATGCCAGCCTTGAGTTCTTACCCCACCAAATTCACCTTTCTTAGTTAATATATTATTTATATTTAAAGAAAATCCTGTGGGAAATTTAATTTTCCTAATGAACTCTTTTAAAACATTGCTTTGCTGCTCTGTAAATAACCATGGAAGAGTATCTCGATGTCCATCGCTATTTGAATGAAGTGTTGGTTGTGGACCCTGATTATCTTCCTGATTCAAAGGCCTTTGTTTTCAGCCGTGTTTATACCCCATGAAGACTTTACAGCCTGGAAGAATGAACACTCCTCCATGCGGGGGAGTGCAAGGGGAAAGTGAGGGTTCGGGGGTGAAGCCCCCGAAGGAAAAATTGCCTTGTAAATGTATATTGTAATTTCATAGTAAATTTGGACCATTCATTATAAGCTCATATATCTTATGGTAGAATTTATGTTATGTTTTTTTTCCCTAGAAGGAAACCCTATTTTATGAGGGAAATGTATTGTGACTAATTACTATTGCGAATATTGTATTATGAGAGAGGGGAGTGTGAGAGAAAGAAGAGGAGGTTACAGTTGTTGTGTTGTAGGTTGTATCCTTTCATTTTGTTGGATAATAATAAAGGAATGACCTGGTAATTTCTCTGGTGGATGTAGCCCACACTGGATGAAACATGTATATCTGTGTCTCTATTGTATTGTGTATCTTCTATGTTTTATTTAATTGCTTTGTGATCTTGTTTTTCTAACAATTGGTATCATAGAGAATGTAACTCATAGGAAAAGAGGGTTCCTAGTTCGAGTGGGAGCAATGGAGGAATATGGAAAGTTTAGGGTCGATAAATTTAATGACCAAAACTACTAGTTATGTAAGATGCAGATGGAAGATTATTTATATGAGAAGGATCTATTCCTACCATTGGGTGGAATAGAAAAGAAGTTGACGGCCATGAAGGACAAAGAATGGGAGGTTCTTGACATAAAGGCACTAGGAACGATACGAATGAGCCTAGAAGCATCGGTGGCTTTCAATATTTTGAAAGAAAATACAACGAAGGAGCTGATGGATGCATTGGCTAAACTGTATGAAAAACCCTTAGCATCCAATAAGATATTTATAATGAAGATATTATTTAATATGAAGATGTTAGAAGGTGGGTCTATTGCAGATCATTTAAATGAATTTAATACAGTTACTAATCAACTAAGTTATGTAAAAGTGGAATTTGATGATGAGGTCAGGGATCTTCTAATCTTATTCTCATTGCCAGAAAGCTAGAACGACTTGTTCATGGTTGTAAGTAAGTCTGTCTCTAGTTCAAACACTTTAAAATTTGATGATGTTGTTGGTGTTATCCTTAGCGAGGAAATGCGATGGAAAAGAACAGGTGAGACATCAGGTAATTCATTAAACATGGAGAACAGAGAAAGAAAAAAGGATAGAGGAAATAGCTCAGGGAACCGTGAGAATTCTAGCAAGGGCATATCCAAATCCAGACTGGGAAAGATAGAGTGTTGGAATTATGGGAAGAAAGGACATTTGAAGAAAGATTGCAGAACTCCAAAGAAACAAAGAGATGAACAACGAGAGAAAAATCAGGAAGAAAATGTAACAGGTGATGTGTTACAAGATGTTTTGATTTTTTTTGTAGATAATATTTCTGAGTATTGGGTAGTATATTTAGGGGCTTCATTTCATGCCACACCCCATAGGAAAATTTTTCTAGATTATGTTCAAGGTGATTTTGGACATGTTCATTTGGGTGATGATGCACCATGCAAAATTTTTGGAATGGGAAAGGTAAAAATAAATCAAATGAATGAAAACCAATGGTTGTTGAAATAGGTAATACATGTTCCATATATAAGAAAAAATATAATTTCAATAGGGCAGTTGGAAAGTGAAGGTTGTATATCCATATTTACATATAAGGTGTGGAAGGTCACCAAAGGATCATTGGTGATAGAAAAAGGAGAGAAGGTAGGTACATTATGTTTATGCATTGGTAATACTGAATCTTCTATCTCTTTATCTTCTAAAGGAGTGGATACAACACTGTGGAATCATAGGCTTAGACACATGAGTGAGAAGGGGATGCAGATACTTCACAAAATATATTTTTTTCCATATCTTAAACAAATTGATTTGGATTTCTATGAGCATTGTGTTTATGGAAAAAAAGAGAGAGTCAAATTTCTCAGAGTTGGAAAAGAAAAGAAGAGTGAAAGGTTAGAGCTTGTGCATACAGATGTATGGGGACTAGCTCAGGTATCATCTCTTGGTGGATCTTGTTATTATGTTACTTTTATTTATGATGAAACTAGAAAAACTAGGGTTTATTGCATTTGACAAAAATATGAGTTTTTTGATACTTTTAAGAAATGGAAAGCTTTAGTTGAGAATGAGACATGAAAAAGGTTGAAGTGTCTCAGATTAGATAATGGAGGTGAATATTGTAGCAAGGAGTTTGATGATTACTGTACATACCATGGGATTCGTAGAGAGAAGACAGTTTTAGGAACACCACAAGAAAATGGTGTGTCAGAAAGGATGAACAAGACAATCATGGAGCGTGCAAGGAGTATGGGATTGCATGCTAGTTTTCCTTTACAGTTCTAGGAAGATACTATAGATACTACTATTTACTTAATAAACATAAGACCTTCAAGCTCTTTGGATGGTAGAATTCCAGAGGAGGAATGGAAAGGTAAAAAGGTAAACTATTCTTTTTTGAATACTTTCAGTTGTGAAGCATTTGTCCATATTGATAACTAAAATAGAACAAAGCTTGAGGAAGAAGTGTACCTTTATTGGATACAATGTTAATGATTTTTTTTTATCGCTTATGGGATTATGAAAGTAAAAAAATCATTAGGAGTAGAGATTTCATATTCAATGATAAGGTCATTTACAAAGATAAGTTGCAGGGAAAGAAACATGAAAAAGAAAAACCAGAATACACAGTGTTTGATGAGATCACTGAAAAAGAAATTCCAAAGGTACCAAAAAAAAATGTACAATAACTGGAGCAACATGTACCTCAAACTCTTGCAAGTTTTATTAGAATATCTACTAGTTTAAGTAGACCCCCTGGACGATACTCTCCTTCATTGTATTATTTATTGTTGACTGATTTTGGTGAACCAAAATGTTATGAAGAAGCAATGCAGGTAGACACTAAAAATAAGTGGGAGAAAGGAATGAAAGAGGAAATGGATTCCATGGTAAATAACCAGACTTGGGATTTGGTTCAATTTCCTATAGGAAAAATAGCATTAAAAAATAAATGGGTTTACAAGGTGAAGGAAGAAGATGGAGGCAAAAAGCAGTACAAGACTAGACTTGTTGTAAATGGGTTTACACAAAAGAAAGGTATAGATTGAAATATTTTCTCCTGTTGTTAAAATGACTTCAATTAATAATATTTTAAGTCTTGTAGCAGTAGAATATTTACATCTTTAAATTTTAGATGTAATTTTTTTTTTCTCCATGGAGGTTTGGAGAAAGAGATTTATATGCAATAGCCACAGAGGTATGAGGTCAAAGGAAAGGAAAATTTGGTATGCAGGTTGAAGAAGAGATTGTATGGACTAAATAAACTCCAAGGAAATGGTATTTGAAGTTTGACAGGTTTATGACAGAACCAGGTTATAGTAGATGCCATTTTGATCACTGTGTTTATTTTAAAAATCTAGAAAGTGGAAACTATATTGTATTGCTATTGTATGTAGCTGCCATGCTTGTTGCAGGGTCTAATATGAAGGATATAAATGTGTTCAAAAAGAAATTATATAATTCATTTGCGTTGAAGGATTTCATTGTTGCAAAGAAAATCCTTGATATGAGAGTAACAAGAGATAGGAAAAATCACAAATTGACATTGTCTGAGGGTGAGTACATAGTGAAGGTGTTGGAGAGGTTTAGAATTCAGAATGAAAAACCATTTAGTACACCTTTGGTCATCCATTTCAAATTAACTAAGGCAATGTGTCCCAAGACACATGAGGAGATAGAATACATGTCCAGGGTCCCTTATTCATCAGAAGTTGGCAACTTGATGTATGCAATGGTTTTCACAAGACCAGATATTGCACATGTAGTGGGAGTTGTGAGTAGGTATATGAACAATCCAAGTAAATAACATTGGGAGACAGGAAAGTGGATTCTTAGGTATTTGAGAGGTATTGCTACTCATGCATTACATTTTGGAGGTTTAGAGATTGTTCTACATGGATATGTTGATTCATATATGACAGGTGATAAAGATAGCAAGAGGAACACCACATGGTATGCTTTTACCATAGGTGGAACAACGATAAGTTGGATTTTGAAAATGAAAAAGGTTGTTTCACTTTCAACCACAAAAGCAGAGTATGTTGATGCTACAGAGGCTAGTAAATAAATGATTTGGTTACAGAGGTTTATGGAGGAATTGGGAAAGAAGTAGGAGAATAGAAGGTTGTACTGTGAGAGTGAGAGTGTCATTCATATTGTAAAGAACTCAACCTTCCATTCGAAGACTAAGCATATTAAAATGAGGTACCATTTCATACAATCCATTTTGGAAGATGGAAATTTGAAGTTGGAAAAGATACACACTAGCCAGAATCCTGCAGACATGTTAACAAAGGGAGTAACCGGGGAGAAACTGAGTTCCTTCTCAGTTTTAGTTGGTATTCAAGCATAAAGGTGAAGATAAGAAATTTTCTAGGTCCAAAAAAGATCATAGTCCGACATATACAACAACGGTGGAGTTGTTGAGATTAGTGTCCAAGTGAGAGATTGTTGGTTGTGGAGCCTGATTATCTTCCTGATTTAGAGGCATTTGTTTTCAGCCGTGTTTATACCCCATGAATACTTTACACTCTGGAATAATGTACACTCCTCCACGTGGGGGAATGTAGGGAGGGCTTGCCCCCTCTTCAGGGTCTGGAGGGGCCTTCCCTTTAGCTAGGGGGGTTGGGGGAATGTGCCCCCCCAGAGGAAAAATTGCCTTGTAAATGCATATTGTAATTTCATAGTAAATATGGATTGTTCATTATAAGGTTGTAGATATGATGGTAGAAGTTATTTTATGGTTTTTTTCCCTAGAAGAAAACCCTATTTTATGAGGGAAATGTATTGCGGCTAATTATTATTGTGAATATTGTAGTCTGAGAGAGGATACTGTGAGAGAAATAAGAGGAAGTTACAATGGCTTTGATGTAGGTTGTATCCCTTCATTTTGTTGGATAATAATAAAGGAAGGACCTATAAATTTCTCTGGTGGACGTAGCCCACACTAGGTGAACCACATATATCTGTTTCTCTATTGTATTATGTATCTTCTGTGTCTTATTTCCACATTTGTTTTATTTTATTGCTCCATGATCCCGTTTTTCTAACATGAAGCACATTTTTCATTGCATGATTGGCTTCTTGAATGCCACTACAAATTTTAACATTTTTTTTGTCACTCCTTCCATCTAATATTCTCCATAATATTTCTGTTACATGCTTCTTGATAATTGTATCAAACACATGAGCTATTTGTAGGTGCTCATAGTAGGGAAACGTACTAAATTGTATAGGGTATCTTTTCATTCCTCTTGTAAGACCATTAATGACTTGACGACATTTGTAAAAAATAAATGAGATTACAACAATAATCGTTATATATAGTAAACATAATTCAATACAAATTGAAATTGTAAAAAAATAATATATATGATACATAGTCTAATTACTTACATTGACAATTTCTATTATATTCCAACTTCCTTAGGTGAGGTGTCATTCTTCGTGGTATTATTCGAGTCTCTTTTTTAAAGTTGAAAATATGTTTTTCTATATTTCGATACCTATTGTTTTTAGGGAGGAAGTGACTATACTCATCAAACACCTCCTTTCCTAAACTTATTGAACGATGAGATTTAATCCTAGGACCACATACTAGATGACATGGAAATTTACCCTTTGTTTGAAGGCCTACAACATATAGATTAATGTCAATATCAATTATGTACCAGGGAATTATTTTAAAAACATGCATGATATATATATATATATATATATATATATATATATATATATATATATATATATATATATAAAGTGCATTAGTACATTACATACCATAAAAATGTGTTAGCTCTGGCGCATCATGAATTGTCCATGTAATTAATCCATGAAATTGAAATTTCTTTTTCCCTATTGGTCTAGAGATGTCGTACATGGTGATGCTATCCCATAACTTTAGTAGCTCATCGATAAGAGGATCAAAATAGAAATTCATATCTTTAACTTGGTACTTACCTAATTGATTGAAAATTCACATCATTACTACTTTGTATATATGTATATATAACAAATTATGAAACAAACAAGACAAATGAAATGTTACGTTCAAAACATTATTGTAAACAAATACCTGGAACAATCATTACAAACATTGTGTGCTCCCTCTTTATTGACATACAAGGAGTAAGTTTATTGTTTATAACAAAAATAGGCCACATTGAGTAAATATGCTTGACCTCTCCAAATGGATTGACACCGTCAACTGCCAATGAAATCCTAATATTACAAAGTTCTTCTTTAACCTGGAACAATCATTTCCAACATTGTGTGCTACCTCTTTATTTACATCCAAGGAGGAAGGTTATTGTTCATAAAAAAAATAGGCCACACTGAGTAAATAGACCTGACCTCTCCAATTGGATTGACATCATCAACTTCTAATTAAATCCTAATATTACGAGGTATCTCATCGATAAGAGGATAAATATATACATTCATATTTTTAACTTGGTACTTACCTAATTGATTGAAAACACACATCATTACTATTTTGTGTATATATATATTATAAATTATGCAACAAACAAGACAAATGAAATGTTACATTCAAAAAATTATTGTAAACAAATACCGGGAACAATCATTGCCAACATTTTGTGCTCCCTCTTTATTGATATCCAAGGAGGAAGGATATTGTTTATAATAAAAATAGGCCACACTGAGTAAATAGACTTGAACTCTCCAAATGGATTGACACCGTCAGCTTCCAATGAAAGCCTAATATTACGAGGTTCTTCTTTAAAATTTGACCATATTTATTCGATGTTCCTATATGAAGAACCATTTGTAGTAATTCAAATAACACCACCTTCAGTTTTTTTCTATGCATGGTAATCCATAAACTATACTATGCTTTGGCACCTGAAATTTCATTGAAAATGTAGAATTATAGGAATATGATGAAAAAACTTGCGAGACACATGTTTAGTTACTTGATCGGTTTGATATATACCAATTTGACATTCCGAGAATTTAGTTTTTGATGCATATTTTCCATAATATATAATATGATCATTAGGAAATGCATCAATATCTTGATACTCCATTCCAATATCTTTCATAATGGCAGATAATTCTCGTTATGTGGGAGGTAAATAATTTGATGATGGTAGGAGAAATTCACTTAACAATCTACAATGAAAAATATAACTAGTTAATGTAAAGAATATTAATATTAAATATTGCATCCTTAATTTACACATTAATTAATAACACTAATAATAGAGAAACAAAACTAGACTTTTTATGTATAAGTGATGAATTATATTACATACCTTAGGATCTCGCTGAGAAAAGTGTTTGAAAAACCACACAATACCTTCAAGTTCACCAAAAAAAATATAACATAGAGAATATTTTTTCTTGAGCCTTCATAAAAGTGTTGTTGCAACTTATCAATCAGAGGTATATCATGAATATCATCAAAATTGTCATCCATTGAAGCAAAGGTGTCCTGGATCAATCTATTTATACCATCATTCTCAACTGTACTATTATCATTGTCATCTTCTTCCATAGGACTAACTTGTTCTCCAATATTCATTCCATATCCTCAATGTGCACAACAAGATTTATACTACTACTTGGCACATTCCCAGAATCACACTTAGGACGCCCTTTATTTATAATTACAAACAATCAAATAATATTACTGTATGTAACAAATATTAAAATGATAGAAATTTATACGAATACAATCAATACAAAAACATATAATGAGTACTAACTTAACAAGGGACAATATTCACACCCCTTCAATGT
Organism: Picea glauca; assembly: GCA_000966675.3. NCBI lineage: Eukaryota > Viridiplantae > Streptophyta > Pinopsida > Pinales > Pinaceae > Picea > Picea glauca. The sequence continues at coordinate 290,308 of JZKD02S2056969.1, read as the reverse complement.
GTCCAAACTTTCTACAATGCCTTTCTTATATTTTTATTAAAAGTATTCTTTTATTGAAGCCCCTACATTGATTGCAAGGGCAATAACATTTCTTATCACCCTTTGCTTCCAATGCCGCAAATAACCTTTGTAGAATCCTATAATTTTTCTCTGGAGTAATGTTATATGAAATTGTAATTAACTATTACAACAAAATCCAATGAAACAATATAGGTGCAATATATGAATATATTCAACCAATTTTACACATGTAAATGCATTTCTATAGGCCAAAAAAAATAATACACATAATAGAGAGGAAGATGAGATATGACCCCATGTGAGAGGAATTAGAGGAACGGGAAACAATTGTATGGTTTCCATTTCATAAAATAGTTGGGGAACATCCTTCCAACATTTTTAAACATTTTTGTTAAATGGTTGGCATGCATCCTCCAACCTTTCACACCGTGTCAAAATCCAATATTGTTGAAATTAGGGAAAGGGAAAAAACTTGAGATATCACCCTAATATACAATCTTTAGGGTTTACAACATATCCATAGTCCTATAACTTGTAACATGCAAATTACCGACACCATGCATGGATTTTTCTTGTCAGGGTGTGCGTTTTTCATCATGCATTTTTCCCTTTATGCTTTTTTTTTTTTGCATTTACAAGGAAGATTTTAGCCTCTATGCACATAAGAGATTTTTTGGTTTGAAAATGAACAACGAAATATATCAAAATATGTAAAATGATAACATACAAACTCCACTATTTGAATCACTCAATTTGGAGGTCATATGAGTCATGGGCATGCATTTTACAGAAAGACAATTTTACCCTCCATTGTATAGAAACTCTTCAATCTTGGTTCAAGGTATAATTCTTATTTCATTTGAAAATTCACTTAAGGTCATATAGATAGATTTATTATGTTATTATATTCACCCCAAATCTCTTAGAACTAAATTTGGATCTATATAGAAGCATGGACATGCATTTCCATTAGGTCACTTTCCACTATTTTGGTTTTTCAATTTACAAGGCATATTTTGCTTCTTTTACACAATAGCCGCATTTGTGTTCGAAAATGAAAATAAAAATACGTACATATGTTTAAATTATCTAATATACCCTTGACGACTTTAATCACTCAAATTGGAGGTGTTTTAAGATCCGAGCGTGCATTTTTGTGAAGCCTATTGTGCATTTTGCATAAGGGAATAAATTAGAGTTTAAAATAAAAATGTGTATTTCTTATGTGTGAGTGTGCATTTTCAGATGTGGAGGCTATAAAAACCTTTAATTAGGGTTTTATGCAACACCATAAACCCAAATCCTTCCACTATTTTCCAAATGGTTAGCATGAAAAATCAATAATGGAAACAATGAGGATTGGATGGGTGGGAAATTGTAACATACCCATCCTACAATAAGACATACAATATTTTATGCCTTAGTATTGAATTTTAGAGGACAAAATGGACATTTTCAGACAAAAAACCTTCTATTGTGCATAAAGGGTAAAAACTGCCTCATAAAAGAAAGAGATCAAATTGTTAAATTAACCTTGTTGAAATGCACACCAGACTAAGGGAAATGATTGCCCAATGGTAAAATTGGTATGATTATATCAAGGATATATAGGATTATTAAAAACCCATTCCTTTATATAAACTATGCATGCCCCATGGTGAAAAATGCACGCCCTAAAAAGGAAAAATAAATAAAATGCAAGAAAACAAGGCAAATGAAAAATGCACGCCCTAGTGAGAAAAATGCATGCCTTGTGTTGGTAATTGTATGTTGACCTTATGAAATTACACATGTCAAAATAGGGTATTGAGGAAAATACATGCCTTTTAAGGGAAAAATGCACGCCTCAAGTTGAAATTGCATGCTAAGGGCATGAGATTGCATGTTTACATAGTAAGGAGGAATATGCACACCTTGTTAATGACATATGCACGTATGAAATATTAAAATGCATGAACTTGACATGTTATGCAACCCTATGGTGGCATAGATTCTAAAAGGTTCTTCCTTAGACCATCTGAATGGTTTCCATAACAATATGAATGAAAATGGATGTTGATCCATTGTGTATGATCGATGCTACTATGGCATATCTTATAAAAACCCCAAACCCATGTTTTAGAAGTTGTTTGGAAACATACATATGTATATAACCTTGTATGTTGAGTTGTTTCCGAGTCCCAAAATCTTAGAAATTCAAAGTACTTGTAAGTCTCCCACACCAATGATTGATTTCAAATGCATGCAATATATATTTCTTACCATTTAATTTGAGATTGACCGTGTGTGTTTGTATTATAGTCGATGACATTTGTAATTTTTCTTTCAAAATTACCCTGACACATTCTCACAATCATTTTTTTATTTTCCTAGTTACAACTCCCAGGGAAAACTCCCGAGTACTTCCCCTCATTTAGAGAATGATTTTTTTTCATTAATTCTCAAAAATCCCAAGTCCATTGTTAAACAACACAACAAATCTACTTGAGTGTGCTTATAAAAATGCATAAGAAGTTTTTTAAAAGTTTTACTTTTAATAAGTTATATATTATCTATAAATATTAATTTAATTTTCTCAATAAAAGTGCTTTATAGAAAATATACCAATATAACCCTAAATCATTTAAGAAAAATTCAATTGCATACCAATAGTTTCCTCATCATGAGTGTGCATTCCTTGAATTCCATTTCTCAATGTCCATTCCTGTTAGTGTGCATTCCTCAAAAAACCATTTCAACTTTGAACCCACAAAACCATGGCCACAATTGAAATAGGGACGCCCTCTACCATGGGCAAAACACTTGAAATATGTGGTTCCTAGGATGAAAATTTCATTGTCAACAAATTCCAAGAGTGTGTTGATGCATGGAGATACTGTAACATCCCGCTCTGGCGCACTGAGAAAACTTATTATTTGAGGACACTTGCTCGCAAGTGATCTGGACTTTTATGATGTTAGACCATGTATATTTGATTATGATGCAATTGACAGATAACATGATGTGTTACTATTTGGTATAGACGGGTGCTATTGACTCAGTTTTATTGAGTGTGCAGGGTTTTTGGATCTTGATGATGCAGAGGCATCGGTGGAACCCCCTTGGACTCCGGACTGAGTCAGGGAGTGTGCTTTTGGGTTGATATGTTTATCATGATGTTTCATTTGATTTGATGATTTGATGTTGACATTTCTGACATGATTATTGGTGATGCAGGCTGACGATA
>JZKD02S2056969.1:267494-282345 GCA_000966675.3 Picea glauca | reverse complement strand
GCACACACCTTAAACAAAACAAAAAAAAATTGCACCTGTTAACAGACTTGTTGATGCAACGAGGAAGGGGGTATCACAGATACATAAAGAATTGTCCAATAGGTATGCTAAATATCCTGAGAAGAGAAAAGGTTTTTGATTTAATGTTTGGACCCTTCAATTTCGAAAATGAGGAGATAGACGATGCCATAGATAATTAAGATGGTATAGCTATGGAACTGAAACTATTTTGGAAAAGCATTTACCTAGATACTGATATTCTTACAAGAGAAACACAAATTCCACGCAGAGGGGGAGCAACATTTAACTCCATAAAAACCTCCAAGGTAGAAAAGATTGAGATGGCCAATAAAATATGTGGGAAAAAGGTATCCATAACAAGGAGAAATTTAAGAATGCTCAATGTTTCCCAGGGACTATACAAGTCTTTGATTCAACTTGTCCTTAGGATAATTATGAATCATCATAAGACTCATATTTCTAGTCATTGCTTGAGGATAGTAATTTATTGGGTTGAATACAAGGTCGTAGATGTACCTATTCTATTGGCTAAAAAATTACATTATTCCCTTGAAGAAAGTAAAAAAAAAAAAGATTAAGTTCAATTTCCCGAGCACACTACATAAAATTATTGATTTATATCAACTTGATGACCAAAAAATCACTCTTAAAACATACATTAGGAGATCAAAAACAAAGAAAACCATTGAGGAAGGACTTGAATAGACTGCATTTGATGGTTTGGAAATATGTTCTGACACAATTTTCCAAGATGAAGTTAATGTTGTCAACACTTTAAGAGACTTACATGAATCTATGAATGAAACTGAGGAGTAGGGAGGCATGAGAAATTATATGGAAATATGAAATGATTATTTTTGTGTTAGTTTAGAAAGTATAATTGATATAATTCCTCCTAAAATGGCATTACTTGAGTATAATGTCCCTATTATTGGTGTTGATTCTACCTCTCCAAGTTCAAATGTGAACAATCCAACATACATTTTTGATAATAGATTTGTTTTCTTAGTATTTGATAGAATGATGCATTACAAACATGATGAAAATGAGTATTCTTCCTCTCTAGACATCTGGAAGGAAAAGTGTGAATTAAGGCACAAGGATAATATTGAATGTTTGAAGAACATTGCAAGTCTGTAATCAACAATTGTGAGGCAAATACGAGAATCAAGCAACACAATAAAGAAAAAATCTCATGTTATTGTTGGATTACAAAGTGAGGCATTCAAAATTACAAAGGAATCTAAGAGGGAGATTGATATTACTAAGGAAATGTTCAAAAGACATTGGCTACATATAAAAACACTATTTCAAAACTTCAAGAAGAGTTGAAAAGAAGACCAAAGGTTTTGAATATACCTCCATTGCATACTGCAAGCAATATGGTTGTGGATGGATTAAAAAAGAGTTTGAAGGAGAAATAAACATTTATTGAAATTTTAAAGGCTCAATTTTTAAAAAAGTAATCGAGGAATATGAGAAGCATAAATCAGAGATTGAAGAATATAAGAACACAATGACCAGTTTGAGGAAAGAAAATGTTACACAAGGTAATAAGTTGAAACAAAGGAAGATGAAAATTAACGGTGTAAGAGGGAAGATTAAATAACTTCAAAAGTAAATAAGAAGGCATATTAAAGAAGGTGGCAATTGTTAGGATAAAGGTAAAAGTCAGGGTATGGATAAGGGAAAAGGTAAAAGTAAGGGAAATGCAACAAAAGAGAAGGTTATATAACATGAAAAGGAAATAGAAAGTCATAGTAAAGAAGATGGAAAGTGTTAGGATAAAGGTAAAATTAATGGTATGGGTAAGGGTAAATATATAAGTCAGGGCAATCTAACAAAAACAATTCCTTCAATTGACTTGGAAAGGTCCCTACAAAGAAAATAAAAGATGTCTCGGGAAGATGTCTCATTAAGTATTTCTCTAGCAGATCTCTATGCCCCATCAAAAATGATGGAATAAGTGAAGACGAAGATATTTGAGGGAGAGGAAAATATTAAAGAGATTAATAATGAACTCTTGCAAAACCAAAAGACATAGAATTTGGGATGTGACACGGATATACAAAAGTTGAAATCCTAAATTTTTGATTTGCAACATTAATTACAGGGTACAAAAGTAATTAAGGCAGTGCCAATTTTGTCTGCTGCATCAAAGAAACAATATTTGAGGTAACAAGAGATTGAGAATGAAGTAGAAAAAATCAAGGGTCAATTGGATGAAGTTCGATCCCAACTGAAATCAGAAAAAGAAGAACTTGAAAAGAATAAATAGGACAATTCCAATAAGTATAACATGAATTCATAAATGTGGAAAAATCAAACAAAAGATAAAAGGGAATTGCAAGAGACATTGAAAAATTATGCAAACAAAATTAAATATCTAGAGAAACAATTACAACATGTGCTTGTTGTAGCTCTAAAACAATCAGAAGCCTCTACAACAACAAAGGGAGGATCTGTAGAATTTTATTCATATCAAGAGAAGGGCTTGTAGAAACCTCCCAAGAAACCTAGGGTAGTTACAAAATAACATTGGTTTATATACCATGTACTCTATGTAAATACATTTAAAGATGTAATATATATTATTATTTCGACAATTTATTGACAATGTATTTTATTTTATGTAGTTAATGACATGTATGAGTGTGTATAGTTATTAACATGTATGAGTGTGTATAGTTACATATCATATCTTGCAATACTTTAAAATTTACTCGATATTGAGTTATACACGTATACACCACCATTCTCATCTCGTTTGCAATATGTTTGAGTAAAACATAAGTAGTTTCCTGTACTTGACATTTTGATATAACAATGGTAATTGCACATATTTATCTTTGTTGTTATGAATATGAAACCTATATGTATCAAGTATGAATGTCTTGTAAAACAATAATATTGCATGCAAATTACAATATATACACAACCTACAAATGCAACATTTGGCCAATTTTCTCCACAATGGTAATTTTCATACCATAACCATTCATAATTCAAAATATGGATAAAAGATATATAACTAGCATTTAGAATAACTTCCAAAGATTGAATATTTATATACATACACAATATTAAACCCTAATATGAAAGCAATCTTGCACAAATACCCTACTAGGTATGTTCATATACAACAATAGTCCACAACACAATATTTCACTCGAGGAATCACTAATCTATCATGTATCACTATGAAAAATTTCATAGTTGTATATGTAACAATACATATTAGTTCATGCATGTAACCCAAAACCAAAATGTATATTTCACCCTATACCAAATTTTGGGGACACAACAACATATATACAACCTGCATTTTTCCATAACAGGGCGTGCATTTCCCTCAATGCACCGTTTTTATGAAATTTCATAAGGACTGCGGGCATAATGTGCATAATTCATCTAAAGATATCAATTTTCCCTAACATTGTGATTTAAGGAAGATATAATGAAAATCATAACACAAGGATTGCGGTTTTAACTCCAAGTTATGTTCAAAATTCATATACAACAACAGTCCACAACCACAATATTTTACTTGTGTAATCATTAATCTATCATCCATCACTATAAAAAATTTCAAAGTTACATATGTAAAAATACATATTATTTCTTGCATGTAACCCCAAACCAATATATATATTTCACCTTGCACCAAATTCTCGGGACACAACAACATATGTACAACTTTCCTTTTTCCCTAACAGGTCGTGCATTTTTCTCACAACCCTATTTTCATGAAATTTCATAAGGGCAGTGTGCATACTGTGCATAATTCATCTATAGATTTAAATTTTCCCTAACATTATGATTTCAAGAAGTTATCATGCAAATCCTAATACAAGGCTTGCATTTTTCACTTAAGGGTGTGCATTTTGCAACATGCCCTATTTTCAAGCAAAAAACACATAATTTCCATTTTTGAGCGTGCATTTTCTTCTTAAGGAATACACATCTCATATTAAGGAATGAATTAATTATTTTCCTATATACACATCATCTCATTATACAAAATTCACCACTGTATCTTTTCTACAACTTTTCTACAACCCTATAGCTTGTAATATTTTCTATAATATTGACCTATTCATTCTTCAAGGCAATTTTCGGTATAGACATATGTACAACTTTTCTACAACCCTACAGTTTGTAATATCTCCTATCTTATTGACCTATTCATTCTATATTTCATCAAAATGCCATGAATATTTGTGCATAGAAATCATCCTTTTTGGAGTATAAATGCACTCCTAATTGTACAAACATATTAAAACTATTGTACTCATCAAGTTAGAACTTAAATATTAAATTATGGAGGCTTATCTAAATTTGTGTGTACACTTTCCTATAGCCAACTTTAAAAAATTGGCCCTTCGGTTTGACAAGACAATTGTTAACCTTTATGCACATCAAGTAGGTGTTTGTCCAAAAATTCCAACATATGGCTATATACATGTGTAAAATCACAAATTACACCTTATTCAGGTTGAACCACTCAATTTGGGTCAACATTGAGATTAGGGTGTGCATTTTACTCTAATGCAATTTTGACTTCAAATTTACATGTAATCCCAAATCTAGGGGTATGAAAGAAACCTATCCTGTACTTAAATTGCACTTTAGATGACATGAGTAAATTTTCCATATGTAGAACTCCATATTAAAACTTATAAAACAATTTTTGGAGATATAGAGAAGATTGGGTGTGCATTTTAATTTGGTCACTTAGTACGATTGCGACCTTCCAAATTACAAGGAAAACTTTGCCTCTTCCGCACAACAACCATTTTTAAACTTGCAATTGCAAAATTAACAACATGGATAGGTATAATATGATAAACCACACCCATAAAAATTTCACAACTCAAATCTAATTGGTATAATAAGACCTTGGCTTAAATTTTACAAACATGTTGGGCATTTCTAGGGTTTTACTAGGCATCTCTTGCCTATTTTTACACACCAGAGTCTTTTATGACTGAAAATGAAAACGTAAGTATATAATATTATGCAATATGACTTAACAAATCATTTACAATTGGAACCACTCCAATTGAATGAGTTTTTAGACCTAGATGTGCATTTAATGTAGACTAGCATGCATTTTGCACCAATGAAAAATTTACACCAACGCAAAATTTCCCCTCTTTGTCCTAGAAGACAATTGTTGGTGTCTTTGCAGGGAAAATGGTTTTAAGCTTCAAATTGCACAAACAAAGTTATAGAAAGATGTACTACTTTTCTACAACCCTGTAACTTGTAATATTTTGTGTAATATTGACCTCTTTATTCTATAAAACAATTATTGGTATTTTTTCACAACAAAGGATTTTGTTTCTATAAATGCGCAAATAAAGGTATATGCAGATGCAAAAAGATAAATTACATACTCTTGACCAACTTGAATCAATCAATTTGGAGGTGAACAAACTCTATATTTTCTATGATATATTCTCTTTAATTTTTTTTTATATGGCTTACTTATGTTTTGTTAAGTTTTATGCCATTTTCTATGTATAATTGGTTGGTTAGAAGCCATTGACCTTAATTTCTCTCAAAAACCATCATCCTCTGATTCATCAAAAGGTCATGAATATTTGTGAATAGAAATAATCCTCATTGGAGTGTAAATGCACTCCTAATTGTACAAACATGTTAAAATTATTTTAATCATAAATTTACAACTTAACTATTAAATTATGGAGGATTATCTAACTTTGGGTGTGCACTTTCCTATAGCCAACTTTAACAAATTGACCCTTCGGTTTTATAAGGAAACTTTTAGCCTTTATGCACATCAAGTAGTTTTTTGTTTGGAACTTCCAATATAAGGCTATGTCAAGTGTAAATTCACAAATTACACCTTATTCAAGTTCAACCACTCAACTTGGGTCAAAATTGAGACTAGGGCTTACATTTTACTCTAAGCTAGTTTTGAATTCAGATTTACATGAAATCCAAAATCTAGTTTCCCAAAATCAACCTCTCATGTTCTTAAATTTCACTTTAGATGACATAAGTAAATATAAAATATAAATATATCCATCGTACAAATTATAAAACCATTTTAGGTGCTACAGGGAAGATTGGGTGTGCATTTTAATTTCATCACTTAGTACAATTTTGACCTTCCATTTTACAAGGCAAACTTTGCCTCTTTTGCACAACAACCATATTTAGAATTGCAATTACAAAATTAACAACATGATTAGGTGTAATATGATAAAATACATCCCCAACAACTTGTACAACTTAAATCTACGATACAATAAAACCTTGACTTACTTTTTACAAACAAGTTGTGCATTTCTACGGTTTTCCTAGGCATCTCTTGCCTATTTTTGTACAATAGAGTCTTTTATGTCTGCAAACGAAAAACTAAGTATATAGGATTATGTAAAATGACTTAAAAACTCATTTTCATTTTGAACCACTCAAATCAAATTAGTTTTCAAACCCGGGGGTGCATTTTAGTGTAGCCTAGCACGCATTTTGTACCAAGGAAAAATTTACACCAAGGAAACATTTTCCCTCTTTGTCCTACACGACAATTTTTGGTATTTTTCCACAACAAAGGGTTTTAAGTTTTCAATTTGACAAACAAAGTTATAGACAGATTTACAAGTTTTATAATGATCCCCACATACCTGCCTCTAGCACCAATGAATTTAAACTTCCAACCCCCAAGCAATCCGCTTAGATCACTAACTATTTTATCCCCATTTGACATTGTCTCTTATAACAAGATGATGTAGGGTTTATTCACATCAATAACCCTTTTCAAGGCTCATTTTTTAAAATGGGAGGATTGAGACCCAAGAATTAAAGGTTAGATATATCCTAAGGAACCCTTAATAGGGGAATTGTCCACTCTAATAATCCCTTCCATTGTCAACTATTTACCAAACATAAAATCATTCATAGATATGTTTTTGAGTGAAATAACTGGACTTATTGCCTCTTCTTGGTGCCCAGGTTCCCCTTCCATAGTTTAGAACTAACCCCCTTCAATTTCCCCCTCTTAGACATACCTTCCAAATTTCCTGTAGGTAGATTTAAACATTATTATAAAGGTGCATTAAAGATATCTTAAATATTGTAGAAAAACAATAAAGATCTCAACAAACATCACATATAATAAAAGTATGAGTCAAAATGGTATTAATCTTCCATTAATTCGTTATAATAGTAGGTTATTTAAATGAAATACATCACATTTACAATATCCCTTATAAAACTAGCCGACAAAGTGAAATAAAAATCCCACACCTTTGCTCTCTTCGAAGATTCCTCCTAATGTCTCTTTCACAAGCCTATCCTTTCCTATATATCACTCTACTTACAACCTTTATATCACTGGATTATGAAAAAAGTTCCAAAATGTATAGCGTTTAGACAACATCTATATATTTATATGATCCACGTGGGGACAACCTCGATCCATATGAAAATTATATAAGTCAATCGTAATTAACTTTACATGTTTTTATAGGTCCTCAAGTGAGTTGTTATATCTCATGGTTTTAAGAACATGCCTCTACAATATGTGTTTGGCGATGGGATGCCACGTGGACCTTGCAGTAATTCGATAATAGGAGTTGGAATGCCGATGATGATTGGAATCCGTCGAAAGGATGATGAACGTCGGGGCACTAAGAAAAAAATAACGAAATTTTGATAATTACATAGTAATGTCCAACGACAAGGTCGATTTTATTTGTACCATTAGAACTCACTGTCAAAATTCTAGACCATATGTAGTGGTGTAATCACCCTCTTACAAAGTATATTCATGCTCTAGATGATGTTACTAGGAGTGTGGAAATAGAGAACTTGTGGCACTCCTATATTGACTTAGTAGTGGGAGAAGAAATCATAGCACTTAGAGAAACACCACCATGGAATAACATATAAATTTGAATGTTGCAATATATATAGTTCTTTTGGCAATGGAACCATAGTTTTGTGATATTTAATAAAATATCTAACAATGTTATAATAGAGCTATCTAACCTAGTTTATCCCAATCTCTAATTACTTAACAAAGATATTGTCATAGTCTAAAAAAATAACTTGGGTCCTAAGGGGGCCTCACAATATGTACACCCATCTCCAAACATATATTATATATGATGTGGGTCCTAAGAGGACCTTAATATATGTACACCCATGTCCAAACATATATTATTTTACAATATCATACTATATATCTAGGTGCATGAAAACACATTACGATCAATTATACTAATACATTTATCATGATAAAATCAAACTAATACATAAATTCATGACACTAGAGCATTTATCGTGATACAACCAAACTAACACATAATTGAAATATGAAAGGATATTTCAATGCAAATGCATTACCATAGCTCAATATGTAAAAAAATTGAGATCTTGGAAATTGGCCTAAAATAACAAAACTTTCACCAAAAAGAAAAATAATGATTGAAGAAAATTTTAAACAAATGGGAGTTTATGTTCCCACTAGATCAAATGGGTTAGAGGTAGTATTTTTATCCTTAAAATGACAATCTAATCCAATGCTCACTTGAAAAATAAGTTTGGGTCTTGTGGGAGAACTTATTTGAGCCCCTCCCTTTGTAAAAAATGGTTTAGGAAGCCATTAGTATATGGAAAATCTAACCATGGAAATTGAGATACATTAAAAGGATTTGGAACATAAGCAACATAATTTGTGATTTGCTATGATCCAATGCCTTAAAAATGACAAAAAGTCAATAATTACAATCCACTTCGAGGGGGAAGCCTCCTTTTACAATATATACAATTCATAATACAATATGAGATGAGATAAGATGATCCCAAGACTAGGTCTCCTTGATATATATATATATATATATAGGAGACATAGGGGTACAATTATGATGAAAGAGTGCAATGAAGGGTTCTACTCGATCTACACATATACCACTAGAAATGTAATAATTCAATATCTAGGGCTTAATAAGGGGTTTTATACATAACATGAGGATTTTTGTTCTCACCACTTGACTAACCACATGTGCTTCTACACGAAGAACTCATCCCATGTCACCTCCTCTACTAGTAGGCTCTTCCATTTGACAAGGTACTCTGTAATTGCTTGATTTCTCATCTTCTTACTTCTTGTTTCAAGGATTGTTTCTGGCTCAAGTATGATTTTCCCTTATTCATTGATCTCTAGTAAAATATTTTTGACTGGGATCTTGTTTCCAATGGCCTTCTTTAAGCAAGATACATGGAATACTGGATGTATGCGTGAATATGGAGGAAACTCCAATTTGTAATCCATACTCCCAATCCTTTGCAAAACCTTATAGGGGCCATAATATTTGGGTGTTAATTTATTGTCCTTCTTTTGTTTCTTGAGGGACATCTGTTTGTATGGTTGTAGGATAAAAAATACCCAATCCCCCACTTAAAATTCCCTATCACTGAGATGTTGATCTGCTTGTTGTTTCATCCTATTTTGTGCCATAAGCACATTATCCTTCAATAGTTTGAGGACCTCTTGTTGGTTCCCTATGTGGTCCTCCATTTCTTGAACCTTTGTATTCCATTTCAAGGGTGATGTAATGGATGGAGGATGATATCCATAAAGTGATAGAAATGGGGACATTTTTGATGAAGTATGGAAGGATGTGTCATACCACCATTCTGACAAGGAAAACTACTTGATCCATTGTGTCCATTTATTAGATGCAAAACAACAAAGATATCCTTCTATACATTTATTCACAATCTCAATTTTCCCATATGATTGAGGGTGGTAAGATGAGTTGTGAGCTAATTGAGTACCCCCAAAAGAAAATAATCCAGTATAAAAATTTCCAATGAAAATTGTATCTCTATCACTTACAATCATCTTAGGGACTCCATGTAGCTTTTGAACTGTTTCTATGAATAGCGCGACTACTATACTTGCTTTAAAAGGATGAGAAAGGGAAAAAAATGGGCATACTTTGTCAGTCGATCCACTACTACCATGATGACAATATTTCCTTCGGATTTGGGTAAATCTATAATAAAATCCATTGAAAATTCTTCCCAACATTGAATTTGTATAGCTAATAGTTATAGGAGACATGGAGTATTGATTGTCTGTCCCTTATTCTGTTGGTAGAACAAACATCCAGACACACAATTTTGAACATTAGTTTTAATACCTTCCCATAAAAATACTTCTTGATCTTGTGTTATGTTTTCAAGAATATTGAATGTCCTCCTATAGGAGAAGTGTGCAATTCCAGATGGACCTTCTGTTTGAGTTGGTAATTCTTACATAAATATAGGTGATCACGATACCATATAAAACCATTCTTCCATACAAAATTGTCTATTGAACTGGGGTCCTCATGTAGTTGTTGAATGATCTTTCATATCTCTTGATATTGCTTCCATTCTATCCTTATTTATTCTACCTAATCAGATTGCATAATAGAAATAACACATAGTGAACCTTCTGTTTCTTCTTCTTTACTTGGAAGGGCGTCTTCCACAACATTGTGCTTTCCTTTTTTTGTAGATAATTTCAAAGTCATAATCGGACATCTTTGTAACCCATTTTTGTTTCTCTTCTGAAGATAATCGTTACTCCAATAAATACTTAATATCATGCCCTTTATTTACCTTGAAGTGTATCCTAATAGGTAAGGGCACCATTTCTGAACTGCATGTAGTATGGATGACATTTATTTTTCATAAATGGGTTTGAGTAAGTTTTTTCTTTTAATTTGTATGCTTTTAAAGGAAACGACCCTTCCTTCTTCCATTAAAACTACACCAACTCCATGGCCTGAGGCATCACACTCCACAATAAATGTTTTTGTAAATTCAGGTGTGGCTAGTACAAGAGTTGTACACATAGCCTCCTCAAGTTTTTCAAAATCTTTGGTTTCTTCTTTGGTCCTAGAAAATGCTTCCTTCTTTAATAATGTTGTTAGAGATGTTTCTATTTGACCATAGTTCTTGAAAAACTTGTGGCAACATCCTATCAATCCTAAGAATCCTCTAAGTTTATTCAAGGTTTTTGGAATTGGCTATTCCCTTATAGATTTAATTTTGTTAGGGTCCACTTTTACACCTTCATGAGATACAATATGACCCAAATATTCCACTTTTTGAACCCCAAAGGAACACTTTGAGGGATTTTCATAAAGTTGTTTCTCTTCTAATAGTTGTAATACTCCATGAACATGTTTTACATGCTCTTCCTAATATTTGTTGTAGATTAGTATGCCATCAAAAAATCCTAACAAAAATTTTCTTAGGAAGGGCTTGAAAATATAATTCATCAAGCTTTGAAATGTTGAAGATGTATTAGTAAGTCCAAATGGCATAACACAAAAATCATAATGACTTTCATGTGTTCTAAAAGATGTTTTAGGAATGTCTTCCTGCCTCATTCTGATCTGATGATATCCTGAACGAAGGTCCAACTTAGTAAATAATTTTTCTCCATGCAATTCATCTAACAATTCATCAATGATAGGAATAGGAAACTTATCTTTGATGGTAATTTTGTTAAGTTGTCTATAATATGGACACATACACCATGAACCTTGATTTTTTGTAACTATCACCAATGATGAAGAGAAATAACTTTGGTTAGCTTGAATGATGCCAACCTATAACATTTCTTTGATCATGCCCTCAATATCACTCTTCTAAGCATATGTATACCTATAAGGCCTAATGTTAGGTGTCACACTTCCTAGATGAAAATTAATAGCATGGTCATGATCTCGAGCAGGTGGAATACCTATAGACATTTCACCAAATACCTTGGAATGATTGTTGATAAGTATTTGGAGATCTAGTGGAGCAGAGGATATAGATGTTTGAACATAAAGTGAGCATAATTGTGCAATTACACCCTAGTGTCCCTTTTAAAGTAATTTTGTCATGATATTAGAGCTTATCACCTTAGAGGGTTTCCTTTGGATACCTTTAAGGCTCAATTTCCTTCCCATCTGAGGTAAATCTCATGAAAAGATCTTGAAAATTAAGGGCCACTACTCCCAATGATTGTAACCATTGGACCCCTAATACAACATTAAAACTACCCATTTGGATGGAAATCATGGGGCTATACAAAAAGTACTCCCCCATGTTGAGCTTAATACTATGGAATTTCCCTGAACAATTTATCGTACCTCCATCTTCAATCATTACTTGAAACTTTGGTGTGGGATATACAAAGAAATTGAGAGCTTTTTCTAATTTGCAATTGATGAAATTATGGGTACTACCAGAATCAATCAATACTCTTACCTTTTTTATTTTTTTTGTATCCTTGTATCTTGAGGGTTTGTGGGGTAATGATGTCAGCCAATGCATGAAAATATATTGTTGGAGTAGTATCTTCTAGATCTAGGCCTTGTGGTAGTTCCAATTCCCGATCTTCTTTTTCTTCACAATCTATGTAGAAAAATTTCTTCTCACTGCATTTATGCCCCTTACTGTAATTTTTGTCACAGTTGAAACATAGTCCCTTTTCTCTTCTTTCATCCATTTGTTGAGGTGTCAACCTTGTTGGTTGAGGTACAATTGTCTTATGAACCCCAAAATGATCTCTACTTCCGATGTATTCTCCACTGGTAGACTTGTGAGTAGCATTATTCTTGGCTTGAATATGATGAGCATATTGCATAACTTCCATAATATTTGTAGGATGTTTTAAGAAAATCTCATCTTTAATGTCCTCTTTTAATCCACCCATGTAAGCTTGCAACAATTTTTCATCACTTATGTTATCCAACCTTGTGGACAATACCTGGAATTCTGAATTATAATATTCAATATCACTTAAGTGATTGATTCTTGTCAATTGACTAAAGTAGTCCTATTCCCACACTTTCCCATATTTTTCTTCTAAGTCTCTTGTAAATAAACCCCAAGTATAATTATAAAGAGGGAGCTTCCTTTAACTACCCATTGATATGGTTTTATCTAAAAATTCAAGATTGCTATGTGAATCCTTTTCTTATCATCCATAATATTATGAATTTCAAAATATTTCTCTATTTGTTTCACCCATGTAAAGACCTTTGTTCCATCAAACTTCTTTAATTCAATCTTGTGAAAGTTGGATTTAGAACCCCCATCGTAATTAACTCTAATATTGGAGTTAAATCCACTAGAAAATGAATTATTATCGATAAGTTGTTCAACTAGAATACTACCTTTATTTTCCTTAGTTCCTTGCATTTTGATATTCCCTTTAGGGGTTATTTCATCTAGAGCCTGAAAGATCATGACAGACAAGGAATTTTGCAACTCCTTCATGGAATTTTGTATTTTTACTATATTTTCATCCATATTCTTATCTATCTTATTTTCCATTTCATCCATGTTTCTTTTCATCTCATTATTATTCTCATTCATCTTCTTATCCATATTGTTTTCTATTTCCTCCATCATTTGTTCCCCGTTTTCAGTGATATTCTTTTCCATTTGTCGATAAATCACTTCGATTTCATCTTGAATCATGGTTGAGCTCTCGTGAGGTTTAGTTGGTGAAGTAATTTTTGGAGGAGCCTTTGGAGCCATGTGATAAAATAATAATTCTCCTATTTTTCCTCTTTATTACAAATTTTGAATCACCAAAAATGGATTTTCCAATAAAAAATTATGCCAATTGTAAGTTATGTACCTTTTAAGCCCTAAATTTGGAGTCTCTTCTCTTAGTTGACCTTCCTTTTTATGTATTTATGAAATTTAATCCTTTATGAGTCTAAAATTTCAACCCTTTTGAGTCTAAAATTTTGGCCTCTAGTACTTTTATATGTCATCTATGCAATTCCTAGGTTTGACCAAAATTTGATGTGCCAAGAGAAAGTTATGATAACTTTCCCAAACCTTGCTGCTTTTTGGAATTTTGTGGATAACGAACTTGTACAGAATGCCACATGTCCAATATTTGATACCTAAATTTGAAAATTGTACCAAAAATATTGCAAGATTTCCTCTTTCAAATGTAACTAGTCTCACTGAATTTGGATCCTCACTGAATAAGATATGACAATTATACCCACAACACATGTTTGATACTAGTAATAGGACTATTAAAAAACCCCATATTCGATAGGGTGTATCTCTGAAAGTATAATGACCTAGAAGCTAAATTTTTTACCACAGATACATTGTAATGTATTCTAAATGACCTCTAAGTTTAGCTAGATGAATCATCCTAGAAAAAAATTTAAAGACAAAATTCTAAGATGACTTGTTTGGAGAAGAGAAACCCTAGGATCAATGAGCTTTGATACCAAATGTTATGATCCAATGCCTTGAAAATGATAAAAATTTAATAACTACAATCCACTTTGAGGGGGAAGCTATTGGAAGATTGGTTGTTGTCATTGATGTCAACCCTAGTCATGGGTTTTGGACCGCAAGATTGATAAAGGTATTTGGACATGAAGGAAAATGCACATGCAGATACAACACCTATGGATGGATAGTATACATCATGTTGTTTCCAGTGGTATGTGGCACGTCACATGGATCCTCATGGTTGAGGAAAAATGAATTTTTGAAGATGAAAAAGTGAATTGAATAAGGAAGTACATGTAGGCCTTGAAGATAATTAAAGAAAAAAATTACAAAATAAGAAAGTGTCAGGTTGGCCCTAATGTTAAAAGAAAGTGACATAAATGGTATAAATAAACATCATTATACATTCATTTGATAGAAGTCAAATTTAAGAGGAAATAAGAAGAAAAGAAGGCCGGATTTCAAGGGAGGATGAAGTCTTTTGGTTATGTGTTCTAAGGTATGTTATTTTCAGGTCATCTTACCATTTTTGCTATAA
>JZKD02S2056969.1:209688-236254 GCA_000966675.3 Picea glauca | reverse complement strand
AATGTTATTTTATTTATGTCGGCTTTAGGCCATTAGTTGTAATTATACCTCCTAGTCTCCTATATACACCAAGGAGACATTTTCATTTTGAATCATCTTGTACTTGAACATTTAATTGGGGTAAAAGGAGGTTGAGCGACAAGATCCCAGTTCAAACTATATTTATAGAACTTAATGAGGAAGGAAAAATCATATTGGAGCCTGAAGCCATCACTGACACAAGAATTATCCAGCTGAGGAATAGATCCATTTCAGAGTATCTCATTAAATGAAGGAAACTACCGGCTGAAGATTCCACTTGGGAAAATGAGTCTTTTATACAGAAGCATCCAGAGTTACTCAAGTGTTGTGGACAACACTTGTCTCAAGGGGAGGGGCATGTTAAGCCCTAATGTTGGCTCATTACCCCTTAATTGGGGCATATTAGATTAATAATGTTATTTTACTTATGTCGGCTTTAGGCCATTAGTTGTAATTATACCTCCTAATCTCCTATATATACCAAGGAGACATTTTCATTTTGAATCATCTTGTACTTGAACATTTAAGTGGGGAAAAGGAGGTTTCCCCCTCAAAGAGGCTTATTATCTGAAATTATCTCCTTTTCAAGGCGTTGAATACTTTTTCTGAGGTTTTTCTATGCTATATTGATATTTGGTTCTTAACAAGGGTTTTGGATTTTTTTTATGTTAAAAAGGCCTTTGGAGCCTCATTGTAACAATCATCTTCTTGTGAATGTGAGTATCCTTCACATCGCTTCTCAGAGATAATCTTACACCATTCTAGTGAGTCTTTCACTCTATATTTCTACAATTTTGTACATTTCGCTCCTTAATATAAATTGTGTATTACTGTATATATGTGTTTATGGTTATATCTATGATAAATATCTGCTATGTTATTGGATATATGATATATCTTTGTACATTTCTTTATTATATTTGCATTGTTGAGACCTAAGTCTACACCCTTGCCCCTCTTGCCTCATTTTCCCTATACCATCTTGAAAATCATTCCCCTTCTGGTTGGTTGAGTCAATTTCCCTCTTTAAATGACTTGGCTTATATTGTTCTATTTCTTGATTGAGTATTTGCACATTTTTTTTCTGTTTTTCTTGAAGGATAGTTACATGTCATGATTTGGTTCAAAATAATTGACATTGTACTTGCTGTTGATTGAGCTCACAATAGGTCGACCAACCCTTTTTGTATGCACAGGGAATGCCTGTGAACAAAACGAAACAATTCAGAGCTCAGAGCATTCATTTTTGGGCCTGGATTGTGAAAAAAGAAAAGGTAAATTTTCAACAGTAAAGATCCATCAGGTCGATCAGATCAATGATTCTCGTACATTCGGGGTTCCAAAAAGGCACAATGTTTAATTGCAGAGTCACACAAAATTCACTTCGTGACTTCGACACTGAAAATTCCAAGCTCATCTTTGTCAAAAACTCTCGAATGTCAAAAATTATGAGCTCATCTTTGTAAAAAAATATCGAATGTCGAACTGCCGCATCGCTTCACAAGATCAACCATCTGGGGGATCTCCACACTTATCACTCAAAAATTCCTGAATGTCAAAACGTCGGAGCCACGTAACATTCATTCATGGTCACACGTGGAATCCATCGGTCGCTGACATGTGGCACTCATTTAAGGCTATTTGGGTTACATCATCCTCTCATTTCTGGGTGACACATGCCACTCTTTCATGCAGACATGTCAACAATAATGACGTCATGTTGACACGTCGACTCCGAGAGATTATCTATCCGGGGGATTTCAATGCACACAAACGAAGACCTCTGAAGCCCCAAAGCACCAGAGCCCCCGAAGTCTTGAAATATCTAAATATTAAACACGACTTAATCATGGGTTAATTAGTGATAAGCACTGGCTAATCACTTCATGAGTTCGACCCTCCGAGAGGTATCCAAACTTTGCATTCAAGAACTCTCGAACCCTGAAGAGACAGAGACACATGGAATCCATCAGTTGAGACATATGGCACTCTTCTATCATGATGCATGACACTCTCCTATCATGACATGTGGCACTCATTTCAAGAATATTTGGGTCTGTTATCTATGTTATTTCAAGTGACACGTGTCATCCTTCTTTCTGTGGCACGTCAGCGATATGCCATACGGCCACCAAATCACTCCAGGAGATTGAACTCCGGTGGATTTCAACTCAAAGCGAGCACAATTTTCTGAACCTCCGAAGTGTTGGATCCCTAAATAGTCGAAGTTGTTCCAGAACTAATTTTTCACTCCGCAACATTGTAACTTCGAGAGATTCTCAAAATCAACATTCACATCTCTCGAAACCCCGAATTGTCGAAGTGTCGAAACACCAAATGTTTAAGGATAAATCCTGAGTTAATTAGAAATAAGTGGTGGTTAATGACTCCAAGAGTCCGGGCCTTCGAGAGATATGAGTATTCTACACTCCAAATCCCCTGAACGTCAGATTTCCAAAGTGGATCATCCAAATTTATTACACATTTTGAAATGTTTAAAAAGGGGTGCCAAACCATAATTGGGGAAACTACACATCCAAACTGCAAAAATAATATTAGAGACTCCAGAAAATGCTAGATGACTTGGTTCTTTCCTCCAGGGGATAAGTAGGGGAAAAAAAATGCCAACATATTCAGTTATGTCTAGTGGCTGCCAGTTCTCGATACAAAACTTAGTTCTTTCACTCCTAGCCATCTTCTGTCAAATATTGGTTCACTCCAACATGCACATTAGTCTAGCTTTAGTGCTAGTAGTAGTTTTTAATTCGATTGCAAAAATATTTTGGTTTCAAGCATAATAAGTGGTATTTTTTGTGTGATAAGAACCACTCCTTTTTGTTAAGTGAAGTTCGGAGTATTCATTAACATACTCTAGAAGTGTGTTTTAGTTATGTTAATACGTTGTTTTACAACCGATGTGTAGAGAGAAACCTTAGTTCCACACTAGTTGAGGGCCTCCACATCTGTGATAAAATAGGCATTCTTTGTATGTTAGAAGGGTTCGATTTTTGGGAGAAAAAGATCAATACAACAACTGGTTGTACCTGTTCTGTGCATGGATTAAATCTCTCTACCCGATGAATATACTATTGATGACAATGTGTTTTTGTCCGATTTCGTATGTATTTCTCTTAACTTGAATACAATTTTGATTTGTGCAAAGTACGTTTCTTTTACTTCAACTATTGTATAACCTGTCTTTATTAATATGCAACTTGTGAGAACAACTATGCTTTGATGAAGATTGGTTTTTATTGCAAGCTGTGGGAGTAACTGCATTTTTGGTACAAGTTTAATGCCTTTAAATGACATTTTAAGACATCAACTTCTAGCATCAGATTGTTCATTGAATGGTTTGTTGTTTTTCTTTGTTTCTTACATTTGTTGTATCGCTTATCTATCCTTAGTGTGCCACCAACCAAGGAGGACCCTCATCCATGTCATTTGGCCAACCAAATCATGCTCATGTCTTGGTAAACCAATCCTCTAACTGACCCATAAATTAAAAAACCAACCATTCATAATGTGAGGTGGCCTAGATCTTCCCTTTAGCAGTCAGGTGCAAACTTTAGGACCAACATCCGCTCTCATTTCATGCCAAAAATAATCCAGATCATTATGGTGCATTTCATATATCATATCTTTTGGTATTTGGTTGAGGCATGGTACATGGTTGAGGCACACATTTTGGTACATATATTTGACACATGATTGAGTTTAATGGTTGGCTACATATCATTGATGTTTTGGTACTTGGTTGAGGCACATGGTTGAGGAACATCATTGATATTATGGTACTTTCTCTTGGCATATCTTATGGTACATGGTGTATTCATGATTGAGACATGTCATGAGTGATATGGTATATGGATGAGGCACAACTCATGGTACATGGTTTATGGCATATCTTGGTACATGAATGATATGGTACAAGTTTTGATACATGGTTGATATGGTACAGGTTTTGGTACATGGTTGTTGCATGATATGGTACAAGTTTTGGTACATGGTTGATGCATGATATGGTATAGGTTTTGGTACATGGTTGATGGATATGGTACATGGTGTATGGATATAGCACATGTATGCTATGGAATATGGGTTGATGCACATCTTGGTGATGGTTTTTCTATCCATGTGAGTGGATATGGTTATAGTTGATTGATGATGGTATATCAATGACAATGATAGTGATAGTGGTAGTGACAGTGATAGTGGCAGTGACAATGACATGTTGATGTATCGGTGACAACGACAGTGAAATTATAAGTGGTAGTGTTAGGTTGAGTCTACACTTAGTTTTTAGGGAAGAAGGAAGGGGCAAGGAAAAAGGGGATTGTAGCCTCCTTCCGATTGGAGCCAAAGAATACAGGGAGTTGGATTTTCCTTCATGTTGGAGTCTATAAATCAAGGGGTTGTAGCCTCCTTCTTGTTGGAGCCGGAGAACACAGGGAGTTGTAGCTTCCTTTAGGTTGGATCCTGTAAAGTAGGAAGTTGGAGCCTCCTTCAAATTGTAGCTGGAGAACTCAGGGAGTTGTAGATTCCTTTAGGTTGGAGGCTTCAAATAGGGGGTTGGAGCCTCCTTCTAGTTAGTGCTTCAGAATTTGGAAGTTGGTGCTTCCTATGAATGTAATCTTTGATATATATAAGAAAGCATTCTGTGGTTTTCTACCATTTGGGTTTCCACGTAAACTATGGCATACTATGTATCTATGGTTATTTGTTATGCAGTGTTGATTGAAATTACTTATGATATATTGAATGCAAATGATAATTGCTGATAAAGTGATGATTACATGTTATGATTGAAAGTGGTAAAAATTAGTAAACGTTGCTCAATACTGACTCACCCCCCCTCTCAATATTCCAACAATTGGTATCAGAGAAGGTCCTTCATAAAAAAATCTAACCACTGGAGGGAAGATCATGGAGTACATTAATATTGGAATACCACATTTTGGTGGACAAAAATATGCCTTTTGGAGTAGAAGGATGAAAACCTATGTACAAGCACATGGATTTGATGTATGAAAAGTAGTAGTAAATAGATACGCAACACCTACCACTCCTCCAACAGATAAAGACAAACAAAAACTCAATGAAAACAATTCAAGGGCTATGAATGCTATTTTGAATGGCCTAGTTAATATAGTATATGTCAAGGTTATGCATTGTGACTCTGCAAAAGATATTTGGGAAAAACTTCAAAATATCTACGAAGGAGATGCCAAAGTCAAAGGAGCCAAGCTTCAAACTTACAAAGTTCAATTTAAACAACTGAAGATGAAGGAAGATGGGGACATTGCAACTTACTTTCTGCGATTTGATGAAATAGTGAATGATATTAGAGGTTTGGGAGAAGAAATTAAAGAACCAGTCATTGTTCAAAAGGTACTAAGATCTCTACTAATGCGATTTGATCCTAAGATTTCAGCCCTAGAAGAAAGATTAGATCTTGATACATTGAGCATGGACGAGTTACATGGATTCCTTTTAGCCTATGAAATGAGAACATAATAGGATAATCCATTCAGGAAGGAATCATATTTCAAGGCATCGAAGAAGAAAAAAAAGAAGAAGAAAAATCCAAAGTCAAACAACCACTGCAATGATGATTCAGAGGTAGATGAAGAAATTTCCAACTTCATAAGGAAGTTGAAGAGAGGAACCGAAAAGTATAAAGGTATTCTTCCCTTAAAATGTTTTAACTGTGGTAAAATTGGTCATTTTTCCACTAAATTTCCTTATTATAAGAAGTTAGATAGTGATGAAGAAAAAGATCCCAAGAAAGAAAATAAATATCAAAGGGGAAACAAGAAAGGGGATAAAAGGAAAGTCTTCAAGAAAAACCTCTACTCAAGAGAAGACAATTCCTCATCTGATGAAGATGATGATAGTGACATTGACTCAAAAAAAGTGCTCTTCATGGAAATGGAAGCTCAGAAAGGAACCCCTAAGAGTGATGAATAAGGTTAAGTATATCTTGAAGCAGAACTAATCAGTTCCTTAAGCGAGCTAAAAAGAGAAAGGAAGAAAAGCAATTTTATCAAAGAAGAATTGATGAAACTAAAGGAGAGTTCTCAAAATCCCAAAGAAGTTGCTCATTTAAAAACCAAGGTAAAAGAAGCAGAAAAGAGAGAAAATATTTTGACAAGCCATATTAAGGAAAGACATGAAGATTTAAACAAGATTGAAAGAGAATTTATCCAACAATAAAGAATACTTGAAGAAGAAATCATCTCCTTGAAAATACAACTTGAAGAAGGAAAAATAATAGAAGATGTTATGTGGATCCAAATGATAAAGAAAGAAAAAGAGTGTGAGAAGCTTGAAGAGGAAGTTGTTTCATTGAGAGTTGAGGTCAAAAAGCTCAACAAGAAATTGAAATTTTATCAAGTGTTAGAAGACATTCTAAAAAGTCAAAGGCCATGCAGTGACAAGTATGGACTAGGATACAAGCAAATTCATTTTGAGAAAGGTTTAATCTCCATGACGAAAGAAACTGAAAAAAAGGGTTACACAAAATTTATCAGAAGTCCTAAGACTTAAAAGAAGAATATTTGGGAAATGGAAGAAGATAAGCCAATCATAGGAACACAATATCATCATAGGAATGAATAAGAAAGAAGTATATTTCCAAGAATACCATATACACTTAGAACCCTTAATCATCGAGAAGGAAACAAACAAAGAGAAGACTATGATAAACTAAGGCAT
The DNA here is from genome assembly GCA_000966675.3 of Picea glauca. Taxonomy (NCBI): domain Eukaryota; kingdom Viridiplantae; phylum Streptophyta; class Pinopsida; order Pinales; family Pinaceae; genus Picea; species Picea glauca. The sequence continues at coordinate 229,516 of JZKD02S2056969.1, read as the reverse complement.
GAATTTAGAAGGACTACATCAAAAAGAGGGTCATTTTCTTCCAGGTATCAAAGTTTGTTTTTGGGTCATTGTTTTATATGTAATAACTTTGGACATAAAACTGTGAATTGTAGAGTGTATGGAATAAATTTTCAAGAAATAAATGCTTATGTTCCCCCCCACAATATTGAATGTTACAAATGCCACAACTATGGAAACATAGCTCAAAACTGTGGAAGTGTGATGGATCCTTTCATGAAGGAAAACATCGATGTAGATACAAGGAAGTTTGGAGAAGAAAATAAAAATAAGAAGAGAAGGTAAATGAATAACAAGTCCCATAGATCATACTCACATGATTTGCAACAACACAAGATCATGATGAATCTATAGGCAAAGAAGAATATGTCAGAATTCATGATGAATAAGAAGATGTCATAATTCAAGAAGATGATAAATAAGAGGATGTCATAATTCAGGAAGATGATGAATCCATAGATGGAGAGGAAGATTACTCCGCAATAGGGCAGCTTCCTCCACCTTTTTGAGCCATCTGACTTGGAGACTCCCAGTAAATATCAATATTGAATAGGGGGGTCTAAGCCAACTCTAAAGATCAAATAACTATATTTCAAGTAGTTTGAAGTGTTTTCATATTTTGGGAGGGTAGTTTCAAAATGGTGTGATGAAAAAAGTGCAAAATGTCTTGTGATAGTTTGATTGTTTGAAGGGAATCTTTCAGAACACATTCCCATGCAAGTATCAACTGACAGAGGTTCATGATTGTATAGAATATTCCAAACAACGACATACAAACTCAAGGATGTGTTAAAGATAGAGAAGACCAATGGACATATTTGATTCAGTTTGAAGTTCAGGAATATGTTGTAATCAGTTGTAGCATATGGGTCGATATTGTGTGCAGTTGAGTAGCAGAGTCATGGATAGTTTTATGACATATGTATAGATATGATTTCATGAGATATTTGGTAGGTCTAGTAGAGAGTACAAAAGACATGAATAAGAGATGATGCAAAATAGTGGATGAAGGCATATTGACAGGTGAAATTAGTTAGTCATAGGAAGGAAAGTAGTGAAAAGCATAGTAAGATAGAGAGAAACATTCAACAAGAGTTATATGATCAAGAGAAGAGTTTTGGATGACTATGTCATTGATGTTATCTCAGATGAAAAACCTTGAAGATTTAAATACAAGTAACTTTGAATTCTTTTTATATATGTCAGTGAATTACAAGAGGAATCACCAATGGACAAGAAGCATTGGAAGAGAGGAAAGGAATCAAGTATCAAAATCCCCACATTGATCTACATGGCATATTGCAGAGAAGTCAAGGAGAGAGAAATCATCAGTACAAAGAGATCATAAGCATGAAGACAGGGGGAGACATGCTAACAAGGGGGGGTTACGATTTTTCCCATGATGTCAAAGGTGGAGAAAGAGAAATATTAGAAGCATGAAGACATTGGGAGCAGCCCCAAGAGGAGATACCCTTTTCCATTAATGTCAAAGGGAGAGAGAAGTTTTGGAAGAGAGAGATGAGGAGCGATGGTCACATGGGGAGTATGCATATTTCCATCAATTCCAAAGGGGGGGATTGTTGTATAGTTGGTTTTCATTGATGTCAGCCCTAGTCAATCCTAGAAGAATCCTCGAAACAAGTTTGCAATAATATAGAACGGATGGATTTATTTGGAGAAGTCTCCAAAGTGGTCTCATTATGGAATAGCTTTAAGCATGTCCCTCATAGGAATATTCTTTGAGGAAGTCTAAAATAATCCTTGGAAATATGGATAAGTGTTTGATAATTCCCAGAGTTTTGGTCATGAAGCCCTAAGTTGTTTGAGGAAAAAGAGGATTAAGGACAATGAAATTGCATGTATCACACTCATAGATGGATAGTCCTCGGTGTTTCATTTCCAACAGTAGGTGGTACACCATGTGGTTCCTTATAGTTGAGGGGTTATTCCCTCTTAAAGTTGAAATCCTTGAAGAATGGTTAAGAATCCCTTGAATGATTGCAACAAGAAGTTACGAGTCATTAATTAAAGGGTAAAGTGGTTATAACAATAAAGTATAGGTCAACCCCAAAGTTAAGGAAATAGGTCATTTGGAAAAGTATAAATACACTTCAAGCAACCTCTCATTTGTACACACAAGTTTATTGAATATATTTTAAGTGAGAAAGGGGTCTATTGGTGAATCTGAGGTGATGAATATGAGGCAATGAAGGAGTGCAGAGGAGAAAGTTTCGAGATTGCAGGTGTACGGGGATTTTTCTGAGAAAACCCTAATTTTGATGATCCCCGTGGGTCAGGATACTGGTGTCCCGCGAGGCACCCCCATGGGTTGTATGAACCTCATCACTCAAGGCCCTGCTATATGTATGGTCTTTGACTAGTGAGGCTGAGGAAAATTTGAAAAAAATGATTGTTCCAAGTTGTTAAAATTTTGAGCAAGGTATGATGATGCACCAGGTTTGATACAGAGCTATAGGTATGTTTATATGCATGTTTTTAGAGTTATACATTGGTGATGTTATGATCCATTCTTTAGGCATGTCTTTGGTATATTGTTGAGGTATTGGAACATGCATGAGGCACATCTTTGGTGCATAGTTTGAGGTACATATTTGGCACATGTATATGCATGTTGAGACACATCTTGGTGATGTTATGGTACATTTCTTGTATCATATATTTTGGTATTTGGTTGAGGCATGGTACATGGTTGAGGCACACACATTGGTACATGGATTTGGCACATGCTTGAGGTATATGGTTGGATTAATATCATTGATGTTCTGGTACTTGGTTGAGGCACATCATTGATGTTATGGTACTTTCTCTTGGATTATCTTATGGTACATGGTGTATGGCATGATTGAGACTTATAATGAGTGATATGGTATATGGATGAGGCACAACTCATGGTACATGGTTTATGGCATATCTTGGTACATGATTGATATGGTACAAGTTTTGATACATGGTTGATATGGTACAGGTTTTGGTACATGATTGATGCATGATATGGTACATGTTTTTGTGCATGGTTGATGCATGATATGGTACAGGTTTTGGTACATGGTTGATCGATATGGTACATGGTGTATGGATATAACACATGCTTGTTATGACATATGGGTTGATGCACATATTGGTGATGGTTTTGGTATCCATGTGAGTGGATTTGGTTATAGTTTATTGATGATGGTATATTAGTGACAGTGATAGTGATAATGACAATGACAATGGTAGTGACAGTGACAGTGGAAATGACAGTGACAGTGATAGTGACAGGTTGATGTCTTAGTGATAGTGACAATGATAATATAAGTGGTAGTGACAGGTTGAGTCTACACTTATAATTTATGGAAGAAGGAAGAGGTAAGGAAAGGGGGTTGTATCCTCCTTTTGGTTGGAGCCGAAAAAGACAGGGAGTTGGAACTTCCTTCAGGTTGGAGCTTGTAAATGAGGGGGTCATATCCTCCTTTCGGTTGGATATGGAGAACATAGGGAGTTGGAGCTTCATTTAGGTTGGATCCTATAAACTAGGGGGTTGGAGCCTCTTTCTATTTGTAGGTAGAGAAATCGGGGAGTTGTAGATTCCTTCAGTTTGTAGCCTATAAATAGGGGGTTGAATCCTCCTTCCAGTTGGTTCTAGAGAATCCGGAAGTTGGTGCTTCTTATGAATGCAATATTTGATATATATAAGAAAGCATTCCATGGTTTTCTCCCATTTGGGTTCCCATGTAAACTCTGGTGTATTGTGTATATGTGGTTATTTCTTATGCACTATTGATTGATACTTCTTATGATATATTGAATGAAAATGATATACTTATGATAAAGTGATGATTACATGTTCTGATTGAAAGTGGTAAAAAGTAGTAAAAATTGCTCAATACTGATTTGCCCTCCCTCTCAGTATTCCAACAAAATGAACCTTCTAGAGATCAAGCGCTATGGTTAATATAAAAAAAACTCGGGCCTTAGGGCCCTAAAATCCACATCTTGGTATTAATCATGATGAACAACATTCTCAAACCACAACAAAACCCTCTCTAGGAGGCATTTGACATCAAAATTGGATATTAATTCCATTAGGGGGTCCATGATATTTGAGTGGGATATAGGAACCATAAGTAGTTTTTTTGCACTAGAAGTATGTGTTACGATATAAACATGGTCAGGGGAGAAATAATGGTGTTAATACCTAATTTAACCTTCTCAAGATCAAACACCATGAACAACACATAGAAACAATGACATGATCCCTCTTTAGGAAGTCTTTGACTTCTAAGTTGAATATGGGTGCCATTCCGAGGTCTTGGGAACAATGGATGGCTCTTGGGTCTTTGCATCTTGACAATGGCTAGAGAAGTTTAACAAGGGCCTCATTCCTTTAACAAATATTCTCAAGCTCAAGTGTGGTGAAAGATGCATTGAAACACTACATAGGACCTTTCTATGGGATCTTTGGCCTCTAAGTGGGATATGGATGACATTAATTGGTTTTGTGTGGTAGTGATGGGTTTGGGGGCATAAACCATAGTTGAAAATGAAAACAAGGCCCTTATACTAGAAAATGAACCTTTTAGGCCTCAACTGTTGTGAACAAGGCCTCCAACCACAACACATGCCCTCTCTATGGGGTCTTTAACCCCCAGGTGGTATTCTATGCAACCATTAGGTAGTTTTGTGAAAAGAGGATGGGCCTAGGGGACTTGAATATGGATAAGAGAGAAAGATATGTACTAGTGCTAAATATTTCCTTTTGAAACATGTAAAAGTGAGGGGATTTGTTCATACTTGTGATTTTATGTAATAAAAACACGTGCACTAGTAATAATGTGTGTGTTATTAAGAATGTGTGCACATTCCTGTAAATTTAAAAAAAATGGGTGGGATTGCCTATTTTCCTCTACGTTTTGGATGAGTTGGTTGCATTTTAGCTTCATACTGACAAAATTGGTGGTTTGGGTTTCATAAACAAAAACACATTCATTTTTTGATCTCCCTATTCTTATCTCCATTTTCAACCATGTTTTTAAATATGATCCACATATTCATTGTTTATGAAACTACACACACTTATCTCTCTCTCTCTCTCTCTCTCTCTCTCTCTCTCTCTCTCTCTCTATGTGTGTGTGTGTGTGTGTGTGTGTGTGTGTGTGTGTGTTGTTTTCTATATTTTATTAATTTTTATTTGTACATATATCATAATTCTAAAATACATATGGATTTTATTAATGGCATAACATTTTAATTCCTTGCCATTTGGAAAAACATATTATATGGTGCACAAGTATAGACATATACTTGCACAATAAAGTTTTTATGTTAATACCCTTGACCTCATACTTTTAGGGATTCACTGAATTTAATAATTTCAAACAAATATACAAAAGTCAACATAACAAAATATGAAAAAATAGTGGCATACAATAACCCACTATTATCTACAACTGTACAAATTTGTTTCAAGAAATTTCATCATTTAGACACAAAACAAGCATCTTATCACAGACATATGCATTATATTTTAGAGAAAAATTAACAAACCATTGTTAGAAGAATGTGCATTTTTTTGAGTTATAATTTTTTTTCATAAATAAAATTTATATGTTCCAGAAGATAATTCAATTTCCTATGCTTCATCTTTTTACACCATATTCTAATAAGTTGTACATGTACCTCTAATAATTCCTCCTGCTCAACATATTTTTATTTTTCCATATTTCTATTGCAACTAAAATTTTATTAGAGGGAAGCATTAAATTGCACTATCCATTAGCTCTAATAAAAGAGATTATGTTTCCAAATATTTTCCTGTGAGTTAAAATAATTCTTAGCTAAGAAAAAATTAACGCTTAGATGAGAGTTAATTTTAACTCTCCAAAACTCTTGGTCTAGAGTTTGAAAAAACTCTCATATGAGAGTTTGATGTTGATTATTACAAAAAAATATTGACTTGATCGAGACTTTTGAACTCTTGGATGAGAATTTTTTGTTATTCCATTAGTCTCTCTATGGTAATAATCTAACCTTTGGTTAAAATTTGGGCCCAATAAATTTTTAACCTTAGGTAAACCAATAGAATGTCTCAGTAAATAAATTTTGTAATGTTTCAATACAGACTTTTAATATCTTGATTGAGATATTGTGTTGATCATACTCTCTGTCAAAACAATCAAAATAACATCACCTAATCATACCTCAATCCAAAAAGTGTTACCCATCTTCACATTTTCACCAAAGCATTTGTATTGATCATAGACAATTTCTTTCCTTTTAGAGCATTTGCCTAATTTTGTCAATGGAAACAATTTTATTTATCTTAATAGTTATGATAGAAACTCCTTTTAATTCCTTCACATGTGTATATTTTATGATGGGACGCCATATCAATAGATGTGTTAGGTGTTAGTTGGAGCACATGTTCTTGGTTCTTTTAGAGCACGCTTGTAGACCTTCTACACTTACCTACAACATTGTTGGATTCATTCAACTTTAACATTGACATCTTATATGGTATCTTTTTTTTAGGATATTTAGACACTTAGGAGTTAGTTAAGATCAACTTAGTATAACACGTCGTTAGGTAAAAAATGTGTTGTTTCTTTAGTATGCATTTGTAGTTTTGTAATTTGTTGGTCACGATATGTTTTAGACATAGAGTGATCCGATGGATCATGTTATCCTCAATACTAATGGATATTGATTTGTGGATTAATTCCGATTGATCCATGATCTCTATTTAAAGAGAATGAAGGTTCATTTGTTGATGACCAATTATAAGAAACTCTCTTGTAAATTGTTTTTCTTTTGCATTTATATATCACTTTAAGTGGTCATGTTTATTGGGGCCATGGATTGTTTCCCTCTTTGAGGGTTTTAACCATGTAAAATCATTGGTGTATTTATATTTGATATAGTTGCGTGAGTGGTTACTTAAGGTTTTCATCCTGTGTGGGAATGCCCTGTTTTGTCAAACATGGTATCAGAGCCCGTTTGAAGATCCACTCTCGTTGTTGATAGAGATCTTGAACCTGTTTTGCTTCATTTATGGGATCTACTATTTTTGTGCATTTTGGGGCTAAGTGGATTATTCCATTGTTTTTAGAGTGCTTCTTTCGATTGGAAACATTTTTAGTTTCACACAAAAAAGGTTTTTATTTTCCTAATATGCAACTTTTTTTGTCAGATTCAAATGTATAAAGTATGATTATGCTATTTAAATTTTGTTTACAGAGTTAATATTTTCTTTTTCTTTTTTTATTCTCGGTTTACTACTATTTTTTATCTGCATATGTTCTTTGTTGTGCACTCTGTTAAGTACCTATACCAGATCTGCAAATATACTTCAATAATACCAAGAATAAACCATAAACCATTCACCATAACATGAACACAAGAAATAGAGAAAACTTTTGAGGTAGGGTAACACCATATATTAATCCTTATGGAAGGATAAAACTCCTCAAGCAATCTTTGCTTGTACAATCACAATATTCTTCACTATGTTTCATTACATTGCCTACACTTCTTTATATAGCTCCCCCTATCTCCTAGGAACCTTCTAGAGAGTTTTCTCACATTTATTATATCCAACTACCATAGTGGGCCTTTATTAATATAGTGGACCTAGTCCACCTTACATTGAATGACCACATTCTCATATATTAATTGACTTCCACTAATAACACATAACTACATTCTCATTGGGTACCTCCCTAGGTACCCCATATTACCTCCCTAGGTATACTACACACTCTATGCAATCTAGTAAAATCAGAAACAAAGTAGAAATAGTTTTCTTATCTACATATTCTCTTTGCTCTATGCTTTATGCAAGCTCAACAAATCAGAAACAAAGAGAAAAAATGCATTTTTTGGGTAAGCTAACCAAGATATAACCCCATTATTGTAAAATTTGGGAAATTTTGCTTGTTTTGTGTGCATCTGTGTTGAATTTTTTTGCAGGGAAACATAAGGGTTTAGGGGGTAAGCACACACTTCGAGGAAAAACATTAAAAAAAAAAACCTCATCCTTCATCAAATTTGATATATATATTGCATTAGCTCACTTGATTGAAAATTACTTTATATAATAAGAGGTCTTGAGTTCAAGTCTCTCTTTTTTAAAGTTATTTTTTGAAAAATTTCATGCAACCTTGAGTTATCTCATAATTTTATTGTAAAGTACATTTCACTTAAATTAGATGAATCAATATAAAGTAATTTTAACAAATTTTTTAATTTTCTTTAAAGTCACTTTTTGCATGCAATTTTAATTTATAAAGTAACTTCATTGTAAAAGTGATGCTCATTTATTCTATAAAAGTGGATCACTTCACAAGTAAGTTATTTGTAAAAGTGAAATTATATGCAAAGTTAGAGAAGGAGGGGAATTCGTTTTGGTCATCCACCTCATTATGCATCCATCACCATGTGTTACAACTTCTATTTTCCCTGTGACACTTTGGTTACAACTTATGCCTTTTTAAAAATAACATAACTTTCACATCCGAAGTTTGTTTTACTGTTGTTTTTTTAACTTGCTTATTTTTTAGAGAGCTTTCCATTGAGATAGTGAGTTTAATATTTTGAATCCATATTACCTGCATATTTTTATATGTATACTCCAAGTTATATTTTTCTTACCAGTACCAACTACTTCTCATGGAAATCCCATCTAGAGGATGTACTATGAAGTAAAAGATTGTACCTAATTACCTTAGGAAAATAAAAGCACCCACTAATGCTGAAAAGAAAGCCAAATGATATAATAAAAATAATGAATCAGATGGTAATCATAACACCTATCTCTTCTGATTTACAGTTTCATATTCAAGGATTTGATGATCCAGATGAAGCTTGGGATAATTTGAATAAGGTATTTGGTAAACATAGTGTGATTCACACCCACCAACTTGAAAATCATATAATGTCCTTAAGTTCTAATGATTTCCCTTGAATTGAAGATTATTTATCTAAGTTAAAAACACTTAGAATTTTACTTAAAGAATGTGAAATAGACATGAATGATGACTGATATATATATGTTATTCTTTATAAGATTGATATTGCATACTCTGTGTTTGTATCTAGTTTTTATGCCACTAGATAATCCACGGGAGATTCATACACAAAACACTCTCTTGAGTATTTTTGTGATTCTTCGATCAGAGAAAAATACAATCTCTTGCATCTTGGAGTGATCAACACTACAATTAAATCCAACAAAGCCTTAGTGGCCCAACATACATATAAAAACTAGCATATAAAGAAGCAACATGCTCAAAACAACAAGAAAAGAAAGGGTCATAAAACCTCTCAACCAACTTACACTCCCAATGGTGGCAAAGGACCAAAATGAAAAAGTAAGAAGAATGATAGGAATTACAATTCTTTTGGGAGAGATGGTTATCTAGAGTATAAATGTTTTAAAAAGATAGATGCCTTAGAAGCAACAATGAAGAAGTGTGACATCACTCTTGATTCTTCTTCTTATAACTCTTCTTGTAATGGACATGCACATTCTACTTCTACTTTCTCTTTCAATGCAACATCTAATTCTTCTTTTGATGAGTTGCTTATTGATTCTAGAGAACATTATCATATGGCTAATGATAAATCTAATTTTTCTTCTCTTAGTGTTGTAGGGTCTGGAACAATTCAGGTAGATAATGGTAATTTCAATAATGTATTGCGTGTTCCAATTCTTTCTACAAACTTATATCAATATATAAGATCGATCATTCAAGTGAAGGTAAAATAGTAGAGTTTTCACCTGACCAAGTTGTAATCAAGGATTTAAAATACCTTAAGCATGTCCTAGCCACTGGAATTATTGATATGACAACTTTGGGTCATCATATTTTCCATTAATTTTTATTTCTCATAGTGATGACTTGAGAAAACTTTGGCATGAGAGGTTTGTTCATCTAAACTATCACTAATTGCAACAACTATGTAATCGAAATCTGGTGACTGTTCCTCCTCTCGTTTCTTGCAAAGATGGTGTTTGAGTTGACTGTTTTCTTGGAAAACATCATCCAAACAGTTTTGAAAAACATGCCTCTTGGCATGCCTTAGCCCCCTTGCAGTTTGTTAATAATGATTTGTATGGTATGCTTCCTTCTCCTTCTTTATCTGGGCTCAATTACTTCTTATCTTTCATTGATGACTTCTCTAGATGTACTTGGGTTTATTTCTTAAAACTTAAAAGTGAGAATTTTGACATTTGTTTTTTGCCTACAAGACCCTTGTAGTATTGGAGATATTACACACCCACTTAATATTTATTTTCTTATGTTCATTAGTATATGTTGAGGGTGCCCCTTGGTATCCCATGGTTTGAGATATTTTCCCCTAGACAAGGGCACCACCTCCTCTTCAATCATTACTCAATTGCACTTTAGTTAGACTAGTGGAATCAAGTATCACATGACAACCTTGGAATCATCACCAAGTGTTTCATGCTCACATTGGAATAATCACCAGGAGGGAACACGTCACATGCATGAGGCTAGGAGAGCGCTACACATGTGCATGCATGATATTCTCTCCACTTCATTTGTGTGAGCTAGTTAACTGATGACTGCAAGGCCGATTAACTAGTAATAGGTCGTAGTTAACTCAGGTTTCTTCTAATGTATGTCCACATATTTATAGACGAATACTATGATGCATTAGTTTGTCCATGTAAAGTATATCACATGTAATTTTCCCATTCATTCATTGTGGAATACAATTCTTTCATTATCTCTTCATCTTTCTCTCAATATTTTGCAGGTTTTGTTCCTTGTTTCATGCTAGATTCTCTATGTAGGTTCTACACCAATTTTTCATGGTATCAGAGCACATGTGTTAGGAAGAATGCACACAAACTCTCTATTGCAAGTATAGAAGATTGCAGTGACCATAGAGGATGGAATTTCCATCGGCATCGATTCTAACCCCTTACAACTACTTTGAATGGAAGCCAAAGATTCGTCTTAAGTTTTGTATCGAATCACTATGGAAACTGAAATAGAACCCACTTCTTCCATTCTAAAATATAAATATTTCAATTAAATGGACAAATATTTTGGAATTCTCTTCTTGTCCATATCTCTTGTGACGGCGATGCAACCCCTTCACAACCCACAGGTCGGAAGGTCCACGTGCACACAGGATCTTTCCTTTCCTACTGGCCCGAAGAGCTTTGGAATGGCTCTTCTATTTCCCTTTCAGGAAATTTTCACCCACAATAAACTCTCATGGGATCCCCTCTTTGCACTTTGGGAGATCAGACTTCTCACTTTCGCGAATCTGTTGGTCACACGCTTGACTCTCAGATCTCTGAAACCCGAAACCCGTCAACACTAACCCTTCTCTTCTCTCCTTTTTGAGATTTTCCCTTATTGCGATTTCGACGGTCGCAGTGTCGAGTAACTTGTTCCTGCGATTCCCAAATCCTGATTTGCCAAAACTCTGATACACTCACGTGCTTTGACCTTTCAACGTTCCTTTCACTCAGTCGGCACTTCGGATTCGCGATATCGCGAATCCTAATGCAGTGAATTCATAACTTTACTCTCCATGAATTTCCGAAACGGTCAATGGAGTTTGAATCCGTGTCAATGGTACGCCACCTGTCCACTTGATGACTCCTTCGTGGCCCACACAAATCCTCTTAGCTTTCGGGATTTCGCGTTTCGTGATTTCGCGATTCCCGTTGCAACGTTTAAGGGACTTCCACCCACGAAAACCCGATACAAGTATCCATGTGTAAATCCAACGACCCTTGTGGCTTGGATCTATAGTCCTACTCCTCCTGACCTTAGAACCTTTCGACGCCTTCGTTGTAACTCCCCTGCTCCTCTGTGAGATCTGACGGCTCATGGGACTTCGTGGATTCCCCACTGGGAATTTCGACCGTCTATCTCTTCCTCTGATATCTTCTTAGGTTTGACATCGCTACACATTCTTACTTCCACCTCGAAAGCTTCGAATCCTTTTGAACTTTTTCCAACTATGAACCTTTCAAAAAACCCCTGCATGCACTCCTTGCGGAAGATTTTCAAACACTTCCAAGTGTTGAAATCCCTTTGACCCTGCACACTCCTGCAGTAGAAGTCTCTAAGTTCTTCTCTCAAGTTCTCAACCCTGAGACCTCACTGGGCTTGTGCACTCTTTGCACAGCTCCTGTGCCTAACTGCACTTCTGTGGAAATGAGAACAAAGGATAAACTATCTGAGCCCTTCGTCAATGCACTCCTTGCGGACACTTCAACTGCACTCCTTGCAGGAACTCTTGCTCAAATAGAGAAACAATTGAAACTCATTCCATTACCCTTTCCTCTCATATTTCTAACAGTTAACAAGAAATCATTCATACATAGCATAAAAGCAATTGCATGACAGAAGAGTAAAACATTCATGAGCATAACATTCAAAGATGCATACACAGAGACTATATGAACACCATGAGTCTGAATCACAGCTTTCTTTGTATTAATTCAGAACTTCTGTACACGGAGTCTGCTACACATCTCTCTGCTTCTCTTCTATGCTCTTCTTCCCACCTATGTTACAATACACAATGAGGTTGTCTATATCCTGTTTCCCTCTTGCGCTCTAAAACTGTCAAATCTAGAATTGAATTCTATCTACTTTACATTAACTACCATAAATGCCTTCTACCCACTAAAGGACGAGAGAAAATTGTTCAAGGTTCATTTACATTTTACAAGTGCGCTTCTTCTTAATTATCTCATTTAAGATTGTGCATCAACTTCAAGGTAATTTCAAAATTTTCACTGGTGCTTGTCCAGTTGTCTGATGCAATCGCGCTGGCTCGCTTGAGATGCTCCTGCATCATACTCCCTCGCTTGAAAGTTTTCATGGGCTCCTATCCATGAGCTCGTGCATGGTTTGTCCATGCCTCTGTATCTCCGCTTCATTCTCCCAGATGGCATATTCAACTGGATGGCCCTTCCATTTGACCAAATATTTAAAATATTCTTTCCTTCTGGTCTTCTTACCAATTCTTTTGTCCAGTATGTGCTCCATTTGTGGCTTATCTGCAATTGGCATCTGCTTTGTCCATTGAATAATTGGTTGCTCATCTCTTGTCCTTGCTTCTTCAATTTTATATGGGTACAAATCAGAGATATTGAATATCGGAGAAATTCCGATCCCATCGGGTAATTCAATCTCGTAAGCATTCGCCCCAAATTTCCTCAAGACCCTACATGGTCCGATTTTCTTCATCTTCAATTTATTATATGTTCCTCTCGGGAACCTTTCCTTTCTCAAATGTGCCAGAATCAAATCACCAACCTCAAATTGAAGTTGTCTCCTATGCTGATCTACTCTACGCTTGTATTCTTGGCTTGAACTCTGCAGTCGCTCTTTCACCTTGTTGTGAAGTTCCTTCAATAGATTCTCCCTCATGGAGCATTTAAGAATACACACCTGATTACCCTTAAACAATAATCCTTCCTGGATCATGTATTCTTTCCATTGACTTCTATCCCTGAGAATTGGATTCTCAGCTGCTTCATATGCTTCCTTGAAATCCTAATCATCTACGTACATGTTCTTGAGATCATCAAAACCCAGCATTTTGACTTTGAACTCCTGCAATAACAAACACTTCCTGCTCAAAGCATCAGCCACTTTGTTAGTAGTACCCGAAATATGTTTAATCACAAAAGTGAAATTCTGCATGTATTCCACCCATTTGACATGTCTCTGATTCAACTTTTCCTGTTGAGTCACAAACTGCAGTGCATGATTGTCACTGTATAAGACAAACTCTTTGGGAATCAAGTAATGTCTCCATTTCTTCAATGCCTGTATAATAACATAAAACTCCTTATCATAAGTGGATTATTTCACCTTCGCTTCATTCAGCTTCTCACTGAAGTATGCTATTGGCCTGTCTTCCTGACTCAAGACTGCCCCTATTGCAAATCCACTTGCATCGCATTTCACTTGAAATGTTTTTTGGAAATCCGGCAACACCAAAACTGGTTGTTCCGTAATCTTCCTCTTCAACAGATTAAAACTCTTCTCAGCCTCTTCTGTCCAGTGAAAAGACTTGTGTCTTTTATTCACTGTATCCATCATCTTTGCACTAATTCCATTGAAATTCCTGATGAAATTTCGGTAGAAACTAGCCAATCCATGAAAACTTATCACCTCAAAGATATTCTTCGGTGATGGCCAATTCTTGATTACCTCCACCTTATCTGGATCCATCTTCAACTCATCTGTAGAAATAACAAATCCCAAGTAAATGAGCTCTGTCTTCATGAATGAGGATTTCTTCATGTTTATCAGCAGCTTCTCCTGCTGTAACCTCTGCATCACTGTAGCTAAATGCTTCAGATGCTCGCCCATTGTTTTACTGAAAACCAGTATATCATCCAAATACACGATAACAAACTTTCTGATGAACTCCCTCAGGACTTCGTTTATAAACCTCATGAAGGTACTTGGCACATTTGTTAAGCCAAATGACATAACAAGCCATTCATACAACCCTTCATTGGTTTTGAATGATGTCTTCCATTCATCACCTTCTCTCATGAGGATTTGATGATAACCGCTTTTCAAATCAATCTTTGAAAAATACTTTGCTCCACTCAAGTAATCCATCAAATCATCCATCCTTGGCAATGGAAATCTGTACCTGATGGTTATCTTGTTAATCACCCTCGAGTTAGTACACATCCTCCAGCCTCCATCTTTCTTCGGACCAAGTACTGTTGTAACAACACATGGAATCAAGCTTTCCCTGACTAATCCTTTGTCCAACAACTCTTGGACTTGTCTTTTGACCTCTTCATTCTCTTGCGGTGTCAATTTGTATGCGGCCTTATTTGGTAAATTGGCTCCTGGTATGAGATTAATATGATGACTCACACTTCTGATTGGTGGCAATGAACGAGGTAATTCTTCCACTACTATATCAACGAACTCTTCCAGTAGTTCTTGAACTTCTTCTGGTAAATCATCCACCCTTGTGCTGGTCAAAACAATCTTTGGTTTCCTGACCACAATGAACTACGGTTCCTCCTTCTTCTTGACCTCTGTAAGAAGTTCCTTCCCACTCATGAGAAGTACAGTGTTGCTTACTTCAGGTTTCACCTCCTTATCCTTAATTGGAAGCAACATGTGAGTCCTCCCATTCTTCTCTAGGGTGTATGTGTTCATTCTCCCGTCATGAATCACATTCCTGTCATATTGCCATGGTCTACCCAGCAATAGATGACAAACATCCATAGGGATAACATCACAGAGTATCTTATCATTATATCCTCCTATCTTAAATTTGACTAAACACTGTTAAGTGACAGTTACCTGATGTCCTTTTTGTAGCCACGAAATTATGTATGGGCTTGGATGATCAATCGTCTCCAGCTCCATCTTCTCTACCATCTCTGTAGAAACGAGATTATTTGTGCTACCACTGTCTACAATGACCTTGCATACCCTATCCTTGGTCTTGCAAGTAGTCCAGAAAAGTCTGGTCCTTTGGACTGAACTCTCCACCTCCTTCTCTAGTGTCAAAAGAGCTTTTCGCATCATCATCCATCTTCCGCCTTCAACGTCTTCTGCCTCAACATCTCGCCTCTGTGCTTCGGTGATGTGAGTTTCTCCACTCTCCTTCTTTTTATCTGGACACTCGTAAGACTTGTGCCCATTCTTTCCACATGTGAAGCATGTTAGTACTCCACCTCTTCCTCGTCCTCTACCTCTAGTACGAGGAAAAGTATTGTTATCAGCATAATCTCCTCTCTGCTCAGTATGTTTCCCTCACTGTTCAGCATATTGCCCTCGTTGTGAGCTTCCACCTCTCTCAACTCGAGTCTAAGGTTTTTTCCAGTCCTCTTTAGTCTTCTGATTTTTATCTTGGACAATTGATTTACCCCTGAGCTGACTTCTGCCTCGGCCTCTCTCATTCTACTTCCGGCTCAACTTCTCTTCCACTTTCAAATCCATCTGATAAGCATCTTCCACCATTCGGATGGTTACCATGCTCATCTCATCTTGAATGTCATATCTCAGGACATTCATGTATCTGGCAACTTTTTCATCATCTCTCTCCCGATGACCTGCCCTAATGTTTAGCTTATAGAATTCCTCAGTGTATTCTTTTACTGTCATCAGCTTCTGTCTCAAGTTCTGCATCCTCCTTAACAGAGTAATTTGATAATCTCTGGGGATGAATTTCGCCTTCATCTTCGCGATCATCCTATCCCAGCTCTTGATCTTCTGCTTGCCCTTGCAACGTCTGTTAGCTTGTAGTTCATAACACCACAAAGCTGCATGTCCCTTCAATCTTGTGACAGCATGCTTGACCTTCTTGTCCTCTTCGACATATTCATAGTCAAATTATGTGTCCAGAGATCTAATCCAGTCTAGAATCTCCTCTACATCCAGATTTCCCTCATAAACTAGAATGTCCATTTTCGTTCTTGCACCCATTCTTGCAATAGATTTGATCAAACGTTCATTTGCTGCATCTTCGGTTGCAACTTCTTATTCATGTTCAGCCTCAATTTCACTCTCAGAATCACTAAGATCCCCAACACTGACTGTGCATCTCTGTGTTGTCTCCATGTCTTCAATTCTGGCTCGTAGATCACGCATCTCTCTCTCCATGGTTGGATCAGTCATCTGCCCGCCTCTTCTTCGCGGCATTTCCCTATCCTTTGGTGGATCAGGTGTTTGTCTGTCCCTTCTCCTTGGTGGCATGGTGAATTCTCTTCCTTCTCTGCTACAGAAAGCAAAGAACCTTTCTGATCTCTGATACCAAACTGACGGCAACGCAACCCCTTCACAATCCACAGGTCGGAAGGTCCACGTGCACACAGGATCTTTCTTTTCCTACTGGCCCGAAGAGCTTTGGAATGGCTCTTCTATTTCCCTTTCGGGAAAACTGCACCCACAATCAACTCTCACGAGATCCCCTCTTTGCACTTTGGGAGATTGGACTTCACACTTTCACAAATCCGTTAGTCACACGCTTGACTCTCAGATCTCAGAAACCCGAAACCTATCAACGCTGACCCTTCTCTTCTCTCCTTTTCGGGATTTTCCCTTATCGCGATTTTGGCGGTCGCGGTGTCGAGTAACTTGTTCCCGCGATTCCTAAATCCCGATTTTCCAAAACTCCGATACACTCGCACGCTTTGACCTTTCAATGGTCCTTTCGCTCCATTGGCACTTCGGACTTCACGATATCGTGAATCCTAATGCAGTGAATTCAGAACTTTACTCTCCATGAATTTTTGAAACGGTCAAGAGTTTGACTCCGTGTTAATGGTACGCCACTTGTCCACTTGCTGACTCCTTTGTGGCCCACTCAAATCCTCTTAGCTTTCGGGATTTCCCGTTTCATGATTTCGCGATTCCCGTTGCAACGTTTACGGGACTTCCACCCACGAAAACTCGATACAAGTATCCGCGTGTAAATCCAACGACCCTTGTGGCTTGGATCTATGGTCCTACTCCTCTTGATCTTAGAACCTTTCGATGCCTTCATTGTAACTCTCCTGCTCCTCTGTGAGATATGACGGCTCACAGGACTTCGCAGATTCCCCAGTGGGAATTCCAACCATCTGTCTCTTCCTCTGATAAATTCCTGGGTTTGACGTCGCTATGCCTTCTTACTTCCACCTCGAAGGCTTCGAATCCTTTTGAACTTTTTCCAACTCTAAACCTTTCAGAAAACCTCTACACACACTCCTTGCGGCAAATTTTCAAACACTTCCAAGTGTTGAAATCCCTTCAAGCCTGCGCACTCCTGCAGCAACAGTCTCTAAGTTCTTCTCTCAGGTTCTCAACCCTAAGACTTCACTTGGCTTGTGCACTCTTTGCACGGCTCCTGTGCCTGACTGCACTTCTATGGAAATGAGAACAAAGGCTAAACTATTTGAGCCCTTCGTCAATGCACTCCTTGCGGACACTTCAACTTCACTCCTTGCAGGAACTCTTGCTCAGATAGAGAAACAATTGAAACTCATTCCATTATCCTTTCCTCTTAGGTTTCTAACATTTAACAAGAAATCATTCATACATAGCATAAAAGCAATTGCATGACATAAGAGTAAAACATTCATGAGCATAACATTCAAAGATGCATACACAAAGATTATATGAACACCATGAGTTTGAATCACAACTTTCTTTGTATTAATTCAGAACTTTTGTACATGGATTCTGCTACATAGCTCTCTGCTTCTCTTCTATGCTCTTCTTCCCACCTATGTTACAATACACAATGAGGGTGTCTATATCTTGTCTCCCTCTTGCGCTCTAAAACTGTCAAATCTAGAATTGAATTCTATCTACTTTACATTAACTACCATAAATGTCTTCTACCCACTAAAGGACGAGAGAAAATCGCTCAAGGTCCGTTTACATTTTACAAGTGCGCTTCTTCTTAATTATCTCATTTAATATTGCGCATCAATTTCAAGGTAATTTCAAAATTTTCGCTGGCGCTTGTCCAGCTGTCTGATGCCTTCGCACTGGCTTGCTTGAGATTCTTCTGCATCATCTTGAATTACTATTCCATGTTGAATAATCTACTACAAATGATGTTTGAACTACTCTATAGGTCATCTTTGGAAAGAAATATGAAATGCATGGTCATATTCTAGAGAACGAGTTAATCTCATTAAATCCAATCAATTATGAGAACCTTCAAGACTTTTTCATAAGGTTCAAATCCTTACTACTTCAACTCAAAGGATGAAAAATAGATAAGTCTATGCAAGGAGATCAATTAATCCTTGCAACACTTTCAAATTTGGGTCCATAATACTCTATATTAGTCTCAACATTTCACATTGTAAAGATTACATTGGGTATAGCATGGAAAATGCCTCCACTAGATGCATTCATTGAATCCATCATACATGAGCAAAACAATCTCATAAATATGGGAGTTATCAAGAAATCCAAAGCACATGCACTTACTATGCATGAAAGCAACAATATTAACTCCAAATCAAGGAAGAAATCAAAGGTAAATAAAGACACTAATCAAACAAAGGGAGGAAACTTAAAACCCTATGAGGAATATTCCAAATCCAAAGTTGGAAATTCAAAGAAGGAAAAGACCAAATGTAGTTACTGCAATTGTGGTTATCATCTAGAGAGCACAAACATGAAGAAAACTATATATTGCATGGCTCGAGAACTATAAAAACAAATCTTGGAGACTACATTCCAGAGAATGCCAAGAAGGATCCTGGAGACAATGCATTAGAAAATCGAGGCAAAGCACATGCATTAATTGAAATTAATTCCTCACCAAATGCATGGATCATTGATTCAAGAGAATCACTCCACATGGTAGCCACACCAGATGCCCTTTCATATTTAAAATCATGTATGGGTCCTCCCATCTTAATGGGAGATGACTCTCCAATAGAAGTCTCTGGACAAGGGAGAGTGTATGTCGAAAATGGAAGTTTTGAGAATGTCTTGCACGTTCCAAAACTCTCTGTAAATCGATTGTTTATCTTCTAAATAACACATTCATCCATAGGAAAGAGGGTTGAATTCACCCTGAATTCCATGACAATATCTAAAATGGAATATAACTCTCAAGTTATTGTATGTGAGGTAAATCACTAGTCTATATTGTACACATTCTATAAATTTGTTTCCAAAGCAGATTCTACATTTATACTAACTCATCTCAATGATGATAGTATACTTTGGTACAAAATGTTTGGCCACTTAAATTTTAGGTACATGCACCAGTTCAGTAAACAAGGGATGGTGAAAGGTTTTCTGGACATACAATTTTCTGA
>JZKD02S2056969.1:182186-197655 GCA_000966675.3 Picea glauca | reverse complement strand
AAGGGGAGGGAAACCAAACACTGGTTTTGGCAGAGGAGGAAGATTTGCATGTGGAAATGAGGCATCCATGCTACTTGATAATTCTTTGCTAACCTCATGCAATGCACGGCCTGCTCGCAATGATTTATGATCGGATGAGCAGGTGATATCGCTGTGAGAATACAACTTACTTTGCGAACGATAGGATAATGAAGGAAACGTAAAGGTGCGGATTCCATGGCAATCTGATGTTAAGGTCAGCAGGTCCGACGACGAGGTGACAGGGAAGTGCACGTTACATTTGTCTTGGGGGCTGCTGAGGAGCTGAGCGGAGCAGTAGCCCTTGAGACTGGAATTGTGATCAGTTGAGAAGGAGAGCAGAATAGATGATATGACAGAGGCGGGTAGCTCCACTTTAAATTCTCCATTTTCATCTGTTTCTCCATCCATGGAAACCAGGCCTGCATTCGTTTTCCTGTTGAGGCCGCGGCCACACTCCACAGCAACAGCAGCACCTGTCGGATTACAATTCATTTGAGCATCATATCACAAGAGATTTAACACATTGCATTACTGGATAGACAAGTTGTGTAAGTTATAGGTATGGATGGGATATAACTTAAGTAAAAAAGCTATTTTATTAAGTATTTTTTTCAAATAGATTTACAATTACATCTACATTTAAATAAATCAATTTTATTAGATAATAATAATAATAATCTATAATTAGACATCAAATTGGTTTATGAGACCTTTTGTTTGTGAGACAAAGGACCTCTTCGCCAAGCTACTGATAAAGTCTACTAAGATATACATATCCTACCCCTCTGGATTTGAACTTATGACTTCTTAAAACGAAACACATATTCTTAACAAATATAACAGATATAATATCTTACCAGATATTATATCACTGGTGTCCGAAAAAATTATTTCATCCAAGCTGCATGCATCGCAAACTACTCTGCCCTTCAACACAACAGATATCGGTTTCTCTGGGGTTCCATAGTTTGCACTCGCCAAGGAGCAAGTGCAAACGATACCCAGAAGAATTGCGCGTACAACGTTCTCTTTCGACGCCATGATGAAATCGAACTCCAACTCCAACTGCTGTAGCTCGATGCCTTCTCTGGTTATTTTATAGCCATCGCTATCATCCACGCACAGTTGGGAATCTTCGGTTGGTTTGAAAATGTGTGTATGCCTGTTGAAGCTTCGATTCGTTTGAAAGTTTGTGTATTCATTGAAGTACAACCATAAAGTATCCAGCATGATTNAATGATTTATGATCGGATGAGCAGGTGATATCGCTGTGAGAATACAACTTACTTTGCGAACGATAGGATAATGAAGGAAACGTAAAGGTGCGGATTCCATGGCAATCTGATGTTAAGGTCAGCAGGTCCGACGACGAGGTGACAGGGAAGTGCACGTTACATTTGTCTTGGGGGCTGCTGAGGAGCTGAGCGGAGCAGTAGCCCTTGAGACTGGAATTGTGATCAGTTGAGAAGGAGAGCAGAATAGATGATATGACAGAGGCGGGTAGCTCCACTTTAAATTCTCCATTTTCATCTGTTTCTCCATCCATGGAAACCAGGCCTGCATTCGTTTTCCTGTTGAGGCCGCGGCCACACTCCACAGCAACAGCAGCACCTGTCGGATTACAATTCATTTGAGCATCATATCACAAGAGATTTAACACATTGTATTACTGGATAGACAAGTTGTGTAAGTTATAGGTATGGATGGGATAGAACTCAGCTATTTTATCAAGTATTTTTTTCAAATAGGTTTACAATTACATCTACACTTAAATAAATCAATTTTATTAGATAATAATAATAATAATCAATTTTTAAGGTTACGGTTCAATCAGACATCAAATTGGTTTATGAGATCCCTTGTTTGTGAGACAAAGGACCCCTCTGTCTAACTACTACTGGTAAAGTCTATTAAGATATACATATCCTACCCCTCTAGATTTGAACTTATAACCTCTTAAAACAAAACACATATTCTTAACAAATATAATATTTTACCAGATATTATATCACTGTTGTCTGAAAAATTTATTTCATCCAAACGGCATGCATCGCAAACTACTCTGCCCTTCAACACAACAGATATCGGTTTCTCTGGGGTTCCATAGTTTGCACTCGCCAAGGAGCAAGTGCAAACGATACCCAGAAGAATTGCGCGTACAACGTTCTCTTTCGACGCCATGATGAAATCGAACTCCAACTCCAACTGCTGTAGCTCGATGCCTTCTCTGGTTATTTTATAGCCATCGCTATCATCCACGCACAGTTGGGAATCTTCGGTTGGTTTGAAAATGTGTGTATGCCTGTTGAAGCTTCGATTCGTTTGAAAGTTTGTGTATTCATTGAAGTACAACCATAAAGTATCCAGCATGATTCATGTAAAGCCATCGAAGTTGTACGATCCAAGAGTCCTTCTCGTTTTTATGTCAATCTCTATATGGATGGACATGGAAAATTCCATGTCTGTAAGCAGAGATTTATCTTATTCTTCCGGATTGCGAGTCTATCCCAAGTCACACCAAACCTAATTTTTATCCATTATCTNAATGATTTATGATCGGATGAGCAGGTGATATCGCTGTGAGAATACAACTTACTTTGCGAACGATAGGATAATGAAGGAAACGTAAAGGTGCGGATTCCATGGCAATCTGATGTTAAGGTCAGCAGGTCCGACGACGAGGTGACAGGGAAGTGCACGTTACATTTGTCTTGGGGGCTGCTGAGGAGCTGAGCGGAGCAGTAGCCCTTGAGACTGGAATTGTGATCAGTTGAGAAGGAGAGCAGAATAGATGATATGACAGAGGCGGGTAGCTCCACTTTAAATTCTCCATTTTCATCTGTTTCTCCATCCATGGAAACCAGGCCTGCATTCGTTTTCCTGTTGAGGCCGCGGCCACACTCCACAGCAACAGCAGCACCTGTCGGATTACAATTCATTTGAGCATCATATCACAAGAGATTTAACACATTGCATTACTGGATAGACAAGTTGTGTAAGTTATAGGTATGGATGGGATAGAACTCAAGTAAAAAAGCTATTTTATCAAGTATTTTTTTTCAAATAGGTTTACAATTACATCTACACTTAAATAAATCAATCTTATTAGATAATAATAATAATAATCTATTTTTAAGGTCACGGTTCAATCAGACATCAAATTAGTTTATGAGACTCCTTGAGACAAAGGACTCTTCCCCCTAGCTACTGGTAAAGTCTACTAAAATATACATACCCTACCCCTCTAGATTTGAACTTATAGCCTCTTAAAACGAAACACATATTCTTAACAAATATAACAGATATAATATCTTACCAGATATTATATCACTGGTGTCTGAAAATTTTATTTCATCCAAACTGCATGCATCGCAAACTACTCTGCCCTTCAACACAACAGATATCGGTTTCTCTGGGGTTCCATAGTTTGCACTCGCCAAGGAGCAAGTGCAAACGATACCCAGAAGAATTGCGCGTACAACGTTCTCTTTCGACGCCATGATGAAATCGAACTCCAACTCCAACTGCTGTAGCTCGATGCCTTCTCTGGTTATTTTATAGCCATCGCTATCATCCACGCACAGTTGGGAATCTTCGGTTGGTTTGAAAATGTGTGTATGCCTGTTGAAGCTTCGATTCGTTTGAAAGTTTGTGTATTCATTGAAGTACAACCATAAAGTATCCAGCATGATTCATGTAAAGCCATCGAAGTTGTACGATCCAAGAGTCCTTCTCGTTTTTATGTCAATCTCTATATGGATGGACATGGAAAATTCCATGTCTGTAAGCAGAGATTTATCTTATTCTTCCGGATTGCGAGTCTATCCCAAGTCACACCAAACCTAATTTTTATCCATTATCTCAACATGTTGATTTTTAACNTGTGTATTCATTGAAGTACAACCATAAAGTATCCAGCATGATTCATGTAAAGCCATCGAAGTTGTACGATCCAAGAGTCCTTCTCGTTTTTATGTCAATCTCTATATGGATGGACGTGGAAAATTCCATGTCTGTAAGCAGAGATTTATCTTATTCTTCCGGATTGCGAGTCTATCCCAAGTCACACCAAACCTAATTTTTATCCATTATCTCAACATGTTGATTTTTAACCTCGGATACCAAATCATGTACGACTTAATAGCCTAAGTAACGCTTAAGCGACCTAATCTGATCTCACCTAATCCTAGTTTTTTTCAAAGTGGTCTCACGGTGAACTTTGAATCGATATTCCAGTTTTTAAATTTGATGCTCACGGTGAACTTTGAATCGATATTCCAGTTTTGATACTCATGGCGTACTTTGAATGGATAATTGTACCATAAACAAGGTAATCATTAACCTACAATTTGAGACATGGCGGAGTGCTAGTATTCTCTATGAGGGATGCTGCCACACCTCTCCCTTAATATCTGGTTTCTGTGCATGGCCCCTTTATTCCTTATGTGAGTCAGATTAGTAAGAAATCGTTAGCCTGCATCCATCAACAAAACACTATCAATGATCCATAAACAACATCATAATATAATCGATTATATGTCACATAATGCATAAATGAAATACTCAAACCAATACAATCCATCCCCTGACTCAATTTGGAGTCCAACGAGTTCCACTAATGTCATCGACATCCTCAATCTGAAGTGTCTTGCACACTCATGGGAAAATTCGTCAATAATATCTTTCAATACATAGGTATCAAATCATAATCATGATCCATCAACATCATCATAAGAATCCATAATCGAAACAAATTACCATATACTATAACCGGATCAATTGCACGCAAGTGTCCTCAAAGAATAAGTCAATAGCATATGCTTGCAAGAGTGGGATGTTACAATTTCAATCAATTTCAAACTCAAAAAAAAAAATGCAGACTAAATCTTCAAGTGTTCATTAACAGTGCTCGTAATCATTGTTTTCAATATGATCTTCTTTGACCCATATAAGCTCTTAGGATTGACATGTTGTTCTGAGATGCTTGAATATTTTCACTTCATATTATCAATCACTGACCAATTCAATCAATTAAAAATAGATGGGATTAATTAAATTTACAAGCTTGCGCAAGTGCACAATATGTCTAAGATTGTGCAAAGTTGTGAAATAAATCTAGTCAATTTTGTATAAAATTGTGCGATAGCATCATCAATTATTCCTCCTTATTACATTCTCATTAATTTAATTAATTAAAATATAAATGAATTATTCTAATTAATAAGCTGAAACTTCATTACATAGATTTAAATTACAACCGTGCCACAATTTATACAACGCAGTCTAAACGTTCTACAGAATGACGAACTTTTCCTCGAACATTTGTCTGAAATCCGACGAGAAATTATTAGATTCGTAGATTTGAGTGATTAATTTTGTATAATTCGAGTGCCTCAACATGTAATCAAATTGTACCATAAACAAGTGCATCAACCATGCACCAACCTGTACCTCAACCTGCAAACCTTCCTTAAATTTAACAACAAGAGACTAACATTTTCATCAAACTTTACTTTAGTCTCACATGACTAGTTTTGGATTAGTCAACAACCATAACTTGAAATAATCATAACTATGTACCTACAATGAATAAAGATTTAAAAATAATACACAATGCTCTTCAATGTGTTTTATGCAATTCCTCAAGGTGTCACTACTTGGAACCTCTCAGAAAATAATTTATAGCAAAAATGACATACCTTGTTGAATTCTGTCTTATTCTAGAGAGCGAACTTGTAGAGCATGCCCCGCATAGAATATTTGTTGTATGGATCTAAAAATTTTACATAGAATAATATAGAATGAAATATAACCAACATGTTTCGTCTTACTGAATTTGTATATGTTATGAAGAATTTATGACGTTTTTACCCGAAACACATGTTCTAGACTAGATTGAAGGTTGGCCACAAACCCTATTTTCCACGGAGTGTAACTCCAAAAATACAATGAACCACAAGCTGAAATTTGTACCACAACTACTTGGATATGTTTTCTCAATGGCCTCCCAATTCACAGTCTAAATCATTGTATAAAAAATGTTATTTCGAAAATGGTGAGATGACCTGTAAATAACATACCTTAACAAACAACATCAAAAAAATTTATCCTCTGTTGAATTTCAACCTTCTTTACTTCACCTTCCCTCTAAAATTAGGCTTAGATATCCTTTGGCTACCTCAATCACCTGTAGATATCCAATATTCTCAAGTGTGATTAAAATGAGAGAGCCTTGCCTCTTATTTATACTCTCCGAGTAGCTTCCTTAGAAGCATCTTCTAGGCCACTTTGTCAACATAGCCACTTTGTCCACATAGTCACCTATGTCCAACTTTTCCCAAATTTTCACTCGTCCATGTATCCAATAGACACTTGACCACTTAACCCATTTTCCATATTTTAGGATTAACCTTCTTATAACCACTTTCCATAATTAGAAAGTTTTCTATTTACTTTATTATTTAAATAATCCTCCTTGACTCTGTCACTTCACTTTATTATTTAAATAATCCTCTTTGATTTTGTCACTTCACTTTATTATATAAATAATCCTATTTGACTTTGTCACTTCACTCTATTATTTAAATAATCCTCTTTGACTTTGTCACTTCAATTTATTATTTAAATAATTTCTTCTTTGCAAGTACTTTGACTTCTTTGACTTTTTGAGGTTTCAAGCCAATCATATGAGGGTCCTTCAACTTCATAAGGCCATAAATCGCGAACTGTGAGGAGTTATGTGACATTCCACATACCACCGAAAATGGCATGACATGTACTATCCAATTAGAATAGTCTTACCTGCAAATATATCAAAACTCATACCATTATACATCAAACAAACTTGGGTCCATTACCCAAACCTTTGTGCTACCGGAATTCACTACCAGACTCTCTTCAAGGGTTGACATCAATGACAACCAACCCAATTAATCAACAATAGCAACCTACTTTCTATGTATCAATGAGATAATAAATGGCATCAAAGGCTTGGGAGATGAGATAAATGAACTGGTCGTTGTTAAAAAGGAATTAAGATCTCTACCAATGAGGTTTGACTCAAAGATCCAAGTCCTAGAAGAAAGAGCGATTCTAAATACAATGACCATGGACGAGCTACATGGGATACTCAAAACTTATGAGATGAGGACAAATCAAGACAATTGGTTACAAAGGCTAGTTGCATTCAAAGAAATTAAGAAGACGAAGAAAAGTAACAAGAAACAATCAAAGTCAGCTCGCAAGAAAAATCCAAAGTCAGAATGTGGCTATAGCAATGGTTTAGAATAAGCTGAAGAAATGGAAAACTTCATAAGAAAGTTGAAAAATGGGATAGGTAAATATAAAGGTAAGCTTCCGTTGAAATGTTTTAATTGCGGTAGAATTGGTCATTTTGCAAATAAATTTCCTTGTGTCATAAATTGACATAGTGATGAAGAGGAAGAGCCCAAGAAAGAAAAGAGATATCAAAAGGGAAACTAGAAAAAACGAAAAGAAAGTCTTCAAGAAAAATCTATACTCAAGAAAAGACAGTTCCTCATCTAGTGAACATGATGAAACTGACAGTGATTCAGAAAAGGTACTATTCATGGCTAAGGAATATCAAACAAGAAACTATGATAGCTAAGAAGAAGAAGGCGAAGTCGATCTTAGAGAAGAATTAATTAGTTCCTTAGAAGATATAAGGAATGAAAGATAGAAAAAAGAGTCACGCAGGAAAGAAATAAAAGTAAAATAAACCCATAATATCAAAAATTGGGAAGTCAAGTAGACGATTACGAAGCTGAAAGTTCAGGTAGAAGATGATAGAATGATTGAAGAAACACTCATAAGTCAACTAGAAAATAAGGAGAAGATGATTGAAAGGTTGGAAGCAGAAGCAATCACTCTAAGAAAAGATATTTAGAAGAAGAACATGCATGAATATAGAACCAATACATTAGATAAGATCATCAATAATCAAAATCCATACTATGAAAGGTCTAGACTAGGATTCAACTAAATGCAGATTGAGAAAGGTCTAAGCTCCATGGAAAAAGAAACAAAACAAAAAAGCTATGCAGAAGTTCTCAAAGGAAGAAATCATGGTCAACATGAATAAAAAATAAATCAATACATAATAGCTTCTACATTCAAGAAACAAGGAATCTTAAATCATTACAACCAAAGAAAACATCTTGATCAGCCAAGGAATAATTATAGAATGACTACACTACAAAGAAAATCATTCACTCCCATGTATGTAAATTTATTTTATGGTATTTGTTTTTATTGTACTAACTTTGGACATAAGGTTGCATAATTTAGGGCTTATGAAAGAAATAATCAAGAAAAAAATTCTTATGTGGCCCCACAAAATATTGGATGTTACAAATGTCGCGATTATAGATACAGCTCGAAATTGCAAAAGCATGATAAGGCCTCCCATGAAATAAAATATTGATGTAGGATAGAAGCAAGTTTGGATAGTAAGTGAAAAACAAGAGGAGCAAGAATGAAGAACATGTCCAAGGAATCGTAATTTCAAGATTTGCAGCAACAGAAGAACATGATGACTTTACAGGCAAAGAGGAAAGTGTCAAAATTCAAGTAGAGGATGAAGAAGAGGATGAAGAAGAATTCTAGGCTTGGAACTTGAAATAAGTTCTCCCTGTGCTCACCTTGCGCTCCTTCTGCAGTCTAGGACTTGGAATGTTTTTTCCTTCTGCACTCCTTGCATAGGTCTTGTGCACACTTGCATTATTCCTCCTTCGAGCTTGAAATTGCTCAAATTTCTAAGGGGTCTTAGCGCTTTGTTCCTTTAACATTTTTTCGTGCCCTCCTGGCACTCAACACTCATTCTCCTGATATTTTTTGGACTTGAAACCACTTGATCTCTGGTGCACTCCTTGCATTTTCTTAGAACTTCGAGCAAATTTCATACTTGAATATTCTTCGAAAATATTCCTGCACACTCCTTGCGCTTCACCGACTCAAATCCTCAACACTTAGCTCATTGTTGGCCTGATGCACACATTGAATGAGACTTCTTCAACTTTACCCTCCTCTGGGTGACTGTGCACTCTTTGCACTAGTTCTTACATGACTCGAACTGTTTCTCCTGAAAAAACGAGTCTAAAAATGACTCTGCCCTCGCACTCCTTGCGTGGCTCTGTGCACTCCTTGCACCTACCTTCTGACGTGCCCACTTGGAAACCTCCTCTCATAACTCAAAACAAATTTCTCATGCACACCTTGCGTTGAATCCTCAGAGTGTTTAGTAACTCTGGTGTTCCTTCTCTCGCACTATTTCTTCTGAGCTTTGGAACAGTTCTGGTGTGCCCACCTAGAACACTCTTCTCTAAACTTGAGACAGAGTTTGAAACACACTCCTTGTGTTGGATTCACAGAGTATTTCAATTATTCTGTTGTGCACTCCTTTCACAATCCTTAGAGCCCAAAACTACTCAGAAAATACAGACAAAGAATTCTTCCTACTCCTGCAACTAAAACATACTTGCTCTAACAACATTCATAAGAATACATAGAAAACATTCAGATATTCATAAAACTCTCATATAGAAACATACACACATACACTCCTAAAACATGGAATTATGTTCTTTATATTAAAAATTGAATGTTATTTAAACTGTATGCAAGGATGGACTGTGACTGAGTCTCAACTCTTCTCCTCTCCTCTCTTGATCTTCTCATGAGCTAACATCTCTCTCCCTCACAACTAACTGACTAATGAATTTCGATACAAGAGATTTTTTTACAAAAGAGGGTCTCCTCGTGCCTTCCTCTCTAGGTACCTTATTAATTACATTAAATTACATTCAATGGACATCCAGTTTGAATTAGGCCTAAATCTATCTACATGTCATCCATTTAAGGTGACACTACACATTACAATAATTCGCTTGTACAAAGACAGTGGCTCGGATTTCCTCGAGCCTTGAAACTTTAAGTTACATTAAAATTTTAAATTAAAGTTCAAAATGAGATGGCTAGTGCCTCTCTTTACTCGAAACTCATTCCTCCTAGTGCGTTGATGCGTTGGCTTGATGGCACATAGATGAGGTGGAGCGATTCTCCTACATCATACTCCCACGCTATCAAAATCATGAGCTCCTGGTCATGGCTCCCCTGCTACTGCTATTGAGATCCTCCAGGGTTCCAAACTTCAATTTGGAGCTATTCATATGCTCCTTTACCATGTTTTTGTTATTGTTGTTGTTGCAGGATCTCCTCTGTTCCACCTCTTTATACTACTAGTTTCCTCCTACACTAATTTCAACATCAACCTTCTTATTTCTTCTTTCTCCTTGTCCAACTAGTCTACGAGCTGGATCTTCCTTTGCAATTTTCTTTGCTGCATCTCCTCTTCATCAATTTCCAACTTAAACTGTTGGATGCATTGGATTTACGCCATTACCCTTTCTCTTATGGATTCCACTCCTTCACATGAGTCAAAGGGAAGATCAATTTGATCTCCCACACTGTTTTCATCTCCCATGGAATTAACTTTCCACTCCACTGCAGATTTCATTTCTACAACAGTGTCGATGAGCTACTTCTTAGTTATCTCCTTTGACAGATCAACTTCTGCCAGTTTCTCTACTCTCTTGTCATATCCCTATGCTAAAAAAAATTCAATGTTTTCCAGTTGCTTCTCAGGTTGGAATTCTTCTTCATTCGTCACAACTACATCCCTAAGACAGTCTTCTTCTATCCCTGGATTTCTCAACCAATCCTCCAACAACTTCAATACTTTCTCCCATAGAGTGAGCATGTGGTGTGAGTGCTCCTCTTCTTCTCTCATCTCCATTTGGGAAGATATCAATTTTTTCTCAAGCTCCTCCTTCATGATAGTCTTCGATGGCTTTGTTTCATATTATGCACCTGAAATAAACAAATTGTTAAATTTAAAAATATTCGGCCCCATGGCCTCTTCCTTGGATGCCTCATGCATCACCTCCTCGTGTGCAATACTCGCACTGGCCTCTGTTGGGCTGCTTAGCAAGAATATTTTGATTCCTCCAATGATCAAAACAAAGCTCTGATCCTCCTCCTCTATTAGCGTTCCTAGCTGATCCGAACTCACCTCTGAGTTCCCGAGACTTTCAGATAGTCTCTCCTCCTCTTCCTTTCCCACTTGGAAAGATAAAAATTATGTCCTCCCCTCCTGGTAGTATATGATATATTCACCCAATATATTGTCATTTCCCTCCTGTAAATATTAACTTTCATCTTTTTCCTCTTGACATTCTACGAGATCTTTGACTGATCTCTCTTCCTAATCACTAAGGTTTCTTCCAACCTCTGCTTCATAGACACAAACCATCTCCTCTGTGGCACTGAGGTTTTCAGCATGCCTCAACCACCTTCTCAATACATATCATTGCCTCTTGGCAACCAACTGATGGACAAGACACTTTACTTTCTGCTTCAAGGGACATTCATACCTCCAGCTTCTTCTCACCTATTGTTGCATCTTCAACCTCAGCCAATCGAGCTCTCCTCTAATCTCTTCGGGAACTTTATCCATCTACTGGTGGTCTTTTCTCTGACATCGTTTCTGGCCTTCAATATCCATTTTCCTCTTTTTCCTTAAGAACACAACTGGTTCTTTTCTTCCAACCCACTTGGTTGTCTACTTCACCCACTCTGCTACTGAGCGCACCACTGAATTTCTCCTACATCCCTTCTGGATGTCTAGTGGTTGCTACGCACTTGTAGACAATATTCACAGAGCATAAACACTTTGTCTTCTCCTCCTTTTCTTGTTGTCTAAAGAAAAAAATCAGCTCTGATACCACTTGATGCAGAGCCCACCCTCTCCTAGGGGTCTGTGCAACCTCTCAGTCTAGAATCGATCAATTTTGGAGCTACAACAACTCTTGGGCCCCTGGTGATCCCTCAAAATATCATAAATAGGCCCTTTTATTTCTTTGCACAGGTCCCATAGAAACCTACGAGTTATCACTAAGATTCTTTAACTTTAAAATCACATTTGGGCCCTAAATCCTTTGTTTTATCCACAAACTCATATGACCGTGGGATGTAACCAAGCACTAAAAAAAGGAGCTAATTTGGAAGCTCTGGGCACTTCGGGCTCTAGGAGTCTTGACAACACTGCTCCCCACTTCTTCTGAACGCTGAATTGGTGAACGGTTGAACACCAAGGGGAATAAACGGCTCACAACACCCCTCAATATTGACATATCACAATGACTCCAGGAGCTGGATATTTCCACCGCTCTAACACTCTATGCTCTTGGAGAGATGAACCCCGAATTGGATCGGATGGTTCTCGTGTCACCACAGATCGACGATTCTCAATTAACTTCATGACTCCAAGCTTCGGAGTGTTTAAGAGAACTATACCTTAGGTCCCTCTAGAGTATCAAACTAGAGAACCTACAAAGGCTAACAAATCAACGGATCCCATGCTTCCAACAACCACAACTATGATCCCCTTCAAGACTCCGACCTTCGGGAGTCCTAGCTACTCCAACTTGTATTACCTCTGGAGTATCAAACCTCCAAACCTTCATATTTAGCGCTACACATCTATTGAAATCAATGGTCCACACATCCCCATTATTGGAAAAATGTGATCTACTTTGGGACTCCGGGATTCGAGAGTCTCCAATTCTCCTTCTAATGAAACCTTTGGTCCTCTATTTCTCCAAACTACAAAATCTAGCACCACATGTCCCCTCGATTGGATGACCAAGATTAACTCCAGCTCCCGCCTCTTCGGGAGCTCTCGATTCATCTCAACGTAATTCTTCCAAAGTGTTGTCCCTTCGGACCCCTAGATCTACTTCAACATTTCCTCTCCAACAAATGGATGTGATTGGCTTTGGCCTTTGGGCCTCCGAGCATTCTCAACCCAATGCAATGCTCACCTCCATTCTTTCAAAGTAACGAACCTCTAGATTGTGAGATCTGGTGCCATGTATCCCTCTCAAACAGATGACCGATATGGAATATGACCTTCGAGCCTTCCAAAATTCTTGGTCCAGGGAATTTTCACATCTGTTCCTCCGGAGAACCGGACTTCTGAACCTTGCCTTATATACTGACATGTGTAATCCCATTTAAGGGTGTGGATCTACTCCGGTACTTTAGACTTTGGGAGTCTTGTACCCCTTAGCACCTACTCCTCACAACTGCTGAATGAAGAATTTCTATACCTCCATATCTGCTAACACGTATCCTCTGCAATGGATGACCCAGATTCACTCCGGGCTTCGAGACTTTGGGTGTCTCGTCCCCTTTGCATGCGAGTATGAAAAACCTCTGGACTTATGGAGTATGAAGGAACTCATGGGTAATTACCGTATGACTTACTTATATTTGATAGTATTCGAGCCTTTCACCTATATCCAACAATAGGGATCGGTCCTCGTCCGTACGCGCTACTCCTTCTGTCTGGCCCAAGATCCAACAATTGATATCAACTCTGGAAACAGATTTGATGATTACCATATATTTTCCTCCTCTATTGCTACGCTTTCCTTCCAATGAAGAATTATTTGATAATTTTCAAATGCTTTGACCTTTAAATATTTCCTCTACAAGCCTGACTACTTGGTCTCTGCCTTTTTAACCTCTTTTGAGTTTGAAACTTGAAACAAGTTCTCCCTACACTCACCTTGCACTCCTTCTGCAGTCTGGGACTTAGATGATTTTTGCCTTCTACACTCCTTGCATAGGTCTTGCATACACTTGCGTTATTCCTCCTCCAAGCTTGAAATTGCTCAAATTTCACGGGACTTCTTCAATTTTACCCTCCTCTAGGCAACTTTGCACTCTTTGCACAAGTTCTTACATGACTCAAATTGTTTCTCCTGAACAAATGATTCTGAAAATGACACTTTCCTCGCAATCGTTGAGTGGCTCTGTGCACTCCTTTCACCTACCGTCTAACATGCCCACTTAGAAACCTCCTCTCAGAACTTGAAACAGAGTTATTGTGCATGCCTTGCACTGAATCCTCAGAGTGTTTAGTAACTCTAGTGTTCCTTATCTCGCACTATTTCTTCTGAGATTTGGAATAGTTCTAGTGTGCCCACCTAGCACACTCTTCTTTGAACTCGAGATAGAGTTTGAAACACACTATTTTCATTGGCTTCACAAAGTATTTCAATTACTCTGGTGTGCACTCCTTGCATAAGCCTAATAGGCCAGAACTACTTAGAAACTACAGACAAAGAATTCTTCCTACTCCTGTAACTGAAACATACTTTCTCTAACAACATTCATAAGCATACACAAAAAACATTCAGATATTTAGAAAACTCTCATATAGAAACATACACACATAAAATCATAAAATAGGGAATTATGTTCTTTTATATTAAAAATTGAATGTTATTTACACTGTATGCAAGGCTGGACTGCGACTGAGTCTCAACTCTTCTCCTCTCCTCTTTTTCTCTTCTCATGAGCTAAAAAATCTCTCCCTCGTAGCTAAATGACTAATGAATTTTGATACAAGAGATTTTTTTACAAAAGAGGGGCTCCTCGCGCCTTCCTCTCCCGTTATCTCATTAATTACATTAAATTGCATTCAATGGAAATCCAATTTGAATCATGCCTAAATCTATCTACCTGTCATCCATTTAAGGTGACACTACACATTAAAATAATTCTCCTATACAAAGATAGTGGCTCATATTTCCTCGAGCCTTCAAACTTTAAGTTACATTAAATTTTTAAATTAAAGTTCAAAATGAGAGGGGTGACACCTCTATTTCCTCAGAACTCATTCCTCCTAGTGCGCTAATGTGATGGCTTGATGATGTGTAAATGAAGTGGATTGATTCTCCTGCATCAAGGTGGATATCATTGGTCACCCACCTATTTCATCTGGCTCAAAACAGTCTTATGGAAATTCACTATTTTTAGCAATTTTTCAGTTCCTAAACTTTTGAGGCCATTTTGAGGGCCTAAATGAAGTTTTTTCGAGATCGAGCACCTCAAAAATAGCTAAGGTATCTCATTGAGCCCCCAAAATTAATCTCCTTTTCGATACCTTTCCAACGAGCTATCGTTCTCCCCCAAAAAATATCATATGCCGAAGTTACGCCCCCGGGAAGTTGATACACCAAACTACCCAAAATGGGGTCCACAAAACTGTTGGCTTTTCATCTTCTGGGGTTAGGGTTTTGGATTTTTTTTATGTTAAAAAGGCCTTTGGAGCCTCATTGTAACAATCATCTTCTTGTGAATGTGATTATCCTTCACATCGCTTCTCAGAGATAAGCTTACACCATTCTAGTGAGTCTTTCAGTCTATATTTCTACAATTTTGTACATTTCGCTCCTTACCCCTAATATCGGGGCATATTAGATTAGTAATGTTATTTTATTTATGTCGGCTTTAGGCCATTAGTTGTAATTATACCTCCTAGTCTCCTATATATACCAAGGAGACATTTTCATTTTGAATC
>JZKD02S2056969.1:167605-178108 GCA_000966675.3 Picea glauca | reverse complement strand
GAACATTTAAGTGGGGTAAAAGGAGGTTGCCCCCTCGAAGAGGCTTATTATCTGAAATTATCTCGTTTTCAAGGTGTTGAGTACTTTTTCTGAGGTTTTTCTATGCTATATTGATATTTGGTTCTTAACAAGGGTTTTGGATTTTTTTACGTTAAAAAGGCCTTTGGAGCCTCATTGTAACAATCATCTTGTTGTGAATGTGAGTATCCTTCACATCGCTTCTCAGAGATAAGTTTACACCATTCTAGTGAGTCTTTCACTCTGTATTTCTACAATTTTGTACATTTCGCTCCTTAATATAAATTGTGTATTACCGTATATATGTGTTTATGGTTATATCTATGATAAATATCTACTATATTATTGGATATATGATATATCTTTGTACATTTATTTATTATATCTGCGTTGTTGAGACCTAAGTCTACACCCCTACCCCTCTTGCCTCATTTTCCCTATACCTTCTTGAAAATCATTCTCCTTCTGGTTGGTTGAGTCAATTTCCCTCTTTAAATGACTTGGCTTATATTGTTTTATTTCTTGATTGAGTATTTGCACATTTTGTTTCTATTTTTCTTGAAGGATAGTTACATGTCGTGATTTGGTTCAAAATACTTGTCATCATGTTTTCCATTGATTGAGCTCACAATAGGTCAACCAACCCTTTTGTATGCATAGGGAACACTCGTGAACAAAATGAAACAATTCAGAGCATTCATTTTCGGGCCTGGATTGTGAAAAAAGACAGGGTAAATTTTCAATGGTAAAGATCCATCAGGTCGATCAGAAAAATGACTCTTGTACATTTGGGGTTCTAGAAAGGCATAATGTTTAATCACAGAGTTACACAAAATTCACTTCACGACTTCGTCGCCGAAAATTCCAAGCTCATCTTTGTCAAAAACTCTTGAATGTTGAAAATTTCGAGCTCATCTTTGTCAAAAAATCCCAAATGTCAAACCGCCACATCACTTCACAAGATCAATCATCCGGGGGATCTCCACACTTAGCACTCAAAAAATCCTAAATGTCGAAACGTTGGAGCCACGTAACATTCATTTGTGGTCACATGTGGAATCCATCGGTCACTGACACGTGGCACTCATTTAAGGCCATTTGGGTTACATCATCCACTCATTTCTGGGTGGCACACACTGCTCTTTCATGCAGACATGTCAACAACAATGACATCATGTTGACACATCAACTCTGAGAGATTATCATTCTAAGGGATTTCAATTCACACAAATGAAGATCTCTGAATCCCCAAAGCACTAGAGCCCCCAAAGTCTCGAAATATCTAAATATTAAAAAATACTTAATCATGGGTTAATTAGTGATAAGCATTGGCTAATCAGTTCACGAGTTCAGCCCTCCAAGAGGTATCTAGAATTTGCATTCAAGAAATCTCGAACCCCGAAGATCTAGAGACACGTGGAATCCATCAGTTGAGACACATGGCACTCTTCTATCATGATGCATGGCACTCTCCTATCATGACACATGGCACTCATTTCAAGCATATTTGGGTCTGTTATCTGTGCTATTTCAAGTGACACATGTCACCCTTCTTTCGGTGACACGTCAACGATATGACGTCAAGCCACCACATCACTCCAGGAGATTGAACTACGGTGGATTTCAACTAAAAGCGAGCACAATCATAAAAAATGGAAGAAGATAAGCCAATCATAGGAACACAATATCATCATAGGAATAAATAAGAAAGAAGTATATTTCCAAGAATTCCATATACACTTAGAACCCTTAATCATAGAGAAGGAAACAAACAAAGAGAAGACTGTGATAAACTAAGGCATGAATTTAGAAGGACTACATCACAAAGAGGGTCATTTTCTTCCAGGTATCAAGGTTTCTTTTTGGGTCATTGTTTTATATGTAATAAATTTGGACATAAAACTGTGAATTGCAAAGTGTATGGAATAAATTTTCAAGAAATAAATGCTTATGTGCCCCCCCACAATATTGAATGTTACAAATTCCACAACTATGGAAACATAGCTCAAAACTGCGGAAGTGTGATGGATCCTTTCATGAAGGAAAACACCGATGTAAGATACAAGGAAGTTCGGAGTAGAAAATAAAAATAAGAAGAGTAGGTAAATGAATAACAAGTCCCATAGATCATACTCATATTATTTGCAACAGCACAAGATCATGATGAATCTATAGGCAAAGAGGAATATGTCGGAATTCATGATGAAGAAGAAGATGTCATAATTCAAGAAGATGATAAAGAAGAGGATGTCATAATTTAGGAAGATGATGAATCCATAGATGGAGAGGAAGATTACTCCGCAATAGGAAAACTTCCTCCACCTTTCTGAGTCATTCGACTTAGAGACTCCTAGTAAATATCAATATTGAATAGGGTGGTCTAACCCAACTCTAAAGATCAAATAACTATATTTCAAGTAGTTTGAAGTGTTTTCATATTTTGGGAAGGCAGTTTCAAAATGGTGTGATGACAAAAGTGCAGAATGTCTTGTGATAGTTTGATTGTTTGAAGAGAAGCTTTCAGAACACATTCCTATGCATGTATCAACTGACAGTTACAAAGAATATCATTGTCACTCTTTTTAGGAAGAGGTTCATGATTGTATAGAATATTCCAAACAAAGACATACAAAATCAAGGATGTGTTAAAGACAGGGAATACCAATAGACATATTTGATTTAGTTTGATGTGGAGGAATATGTTGTAATCATTTGTAGCATATGGATTGATATTGTGTGTAGTTATGTAGCAGAGTCATGGATAGTTTTATGACATATGTATAGTTATGATTTCATGAGATATTTGGCAGGTCTAGTAGAGAGTACAAAAGACATGAATAAGAGAAGATGCAAAATAGTGGATGAAGGCATATTGACAGGTGAAATCAGTTAGTCATAGGAAGAAAAGTAGTGAAAAGAATAGTAAGATAGAGAGAAACATTCAATAAGAGTTATATGATCAAGAGAAGAGTTTTGGATGACTATGTCATTGATGTTAGTTCAGATCAAAAGCCTTGAAGATTTAAATTCAAGTAACTTTGAATTATTTTTATATATGTCAGTGAATTAAAAGAGGAATCACCAATGGACAAGAAGCATTGGAAGAGAGGAAAGGAATCAAGTATAAAAATCCCCACATTGATCTACATGGCATCTTCTAGAGAAGTCAAGGAGAGAGAAATCATCAGTACAAAGAGATCTTAAGCATGAAGACAGGGGGAGACATGCTAACAAGGGGGAGTTACCATTTTTCCCATGATGTCAAAGGTGGAGAAAGAGAAATATTAGAAGTATGAAGACATTAGGAGCAGCCCCAAGAGGAGATACCCTTTTCGATTAATGTCAAAGGGGGAGAGAAGTGTTGGAAGAGAGAGATGAGGAGCGATGGTCACATGGGGAGTATGCATATTTCCATCAATTACAAAAGGGGAGATTGTTGTATAGTTGGTTTTCATTGATGTCATCCCTAGTAAATCCTAGAAGAATCCTCAAAACAAGTTTGCAATAATATAGAACTGATGGATTTATTTGGAGAAGTCTCCAAAGTGGTCCCATTATGGAATATCTTTAAGCATGTCCCTCATGGGAAGATTCTTTGAGGAAGTCTAAAAGAATCCCTGGAAATATGGATAAGTGGTTAAGTGGTTGAGAAGTCCTGGAGTTTTGGTCATGAATCCCTAAGTTGTTTGAGGAAAAAGAGGATTAAGGACAATAAAATTGCATGTATCACACTCATAGATGGATATTCCTCGACATTTCGTTTCGAACAGTAGGTGGTACACCACGTGGTTCCTTACGGTTGATGGATTATTCCCTCTTGAAGTTGAAATCCCTGAAGAATGGTGAAGAATCCCTTGAACGATTGTAACAAGAAGTTACAAGTCATTAATTAAAGGGTAAAGTGGTTATAACAAGAAAGTACAGGTCAACCCTAAAGTTAAGGAAATAAGTCATTTGGAAAAGTATAAATACACTTCAAGCAACCTCTCATTTGTACACACAATTTTATTGAATATATTTTAAGTGAGCAAGTGGTCTATTGGTGAATCTGAAGCGATGAATATGAGGCAATGAAGGAGTGTGGAGGAGAAAGTTTCGAGATTGCAGGTGTGTAGGGATTTTTCTGAGAAAACCCTAATTTTGATGACCCCCACAGGTTGTACGAAACTCGTCACGCGAGGCCCTTCTATATGTATGGTCTTTGACTAGCGAGGCTGAGAAAAAATTGAGAAAAATGATCGTTCCAGATTGTTAAAAGTTTGAGCAAGGTATGATGATGCACCGGGTTTGATACAGATCTATAGGTATGTTTATATGCATGTTTTTAGGGTTATACATTGGTGATGTTATGATCCATTCTTTAGGCATGTATTTGGTATATTGTTGAGGTATTGGAACATGCATGAGGCATATCTTTGGTGCATAGTTTGAGGCACATCTTTGGCACATGTATATGCATGTTGAGACACATCTTGGTGATGTTATGGTACATTTCTTGTATCATATATTTTGGTATTTGGTTGAGCCATGGTACATGGTTGAGGCACACATGTTGGTACATGGATTTGGCACATGCTTGAGGCATATGTTTGGATTAATATCATTGATGTTTTGGTACTTGGTTGAGGCACATGGTTGAGGCACATCATTGATGTTTTGGTACTTTCTCTTGGAATATCTTATGGTACATGGTGTATGGCATGATTGAGACATATAATGAGTGATATGGTATATGGATGAGGCACAACTCATGGTACATGTTTTATGGCATATCTTGGTACATGATTGATATGGTACAAGTTTTGATACATGGTTGATATGGTATAGGTTTTGGTACATGATTGATGCATGATATGGTACATGTTTTTGTGCATGGTTGATTCATGATATGGTACAAGTTTTGGTACATGGTTGATTGATATGGTACATGGTGTATGGATATAACACATGCTTGTTATGACATATGGGTTGATGCACATATTGGTGATGGTTTTGGTATCCATGTGAGTGGATTTGGTTATAGTTTATTGATGATGGTATATTAGTGACAGTGATAGTGATAATGACAGTGACAATGGTAGTGACAATGACAGTGGAAATGACAGTGACAGTGATGGTGACGGGTTGATGTCTTAGTGACAGTGACAATGATAATATAAGTGGTAGTGACAGGTTGAGTCTACACTTATATTTTATGGAAGAAGGAAGAGGTAAGGAAAGGGGGTCGTATCCTCCTTCTGGTTAGAGACGAAGAAGATAGGGAGTTGGAACTTCCTTCAGGATGGAGCCTGTAAATGAGGGGGCCATATCCTCCTTTCGGTTGGATATGGAGAACACAGGGAGTTGGAGCTTCCTTTAGGTTGGATCCTGTAAACTAGGGGGTTGGAGCCTCCTTCCATTTGTAGGTAGAGAAATCAGGAAGTTGTAGCTTCCTTCAGTTTGGAGCCTATAAATAAGGTGTTGAATCCTCCTTCCAATTGGTTCTATAGAATTTGGAAGTTGGTGCTTCTTATGAATGTAATATTTGATATATATAAGAAAGCATTCCATGGTTTTCTCCCATTTGGGTTCCCATGTAAACTCTTGTGTACTGTGTATATGTGGTTATTTGTTATGCACTGTTGATTGATACTTCTTATGATATATTGAATGAAAATAATATACTGTTGATAAAGTGATGATTACATGTTTTGATTGAAACTGGTAAAAAGTAGTAAAAATTTCTCAATACTGATTCACCCTCCCTCTCAGTATTCCAACAAAATGAACCTTCTAGAGATCAAGCGCTATGGTTAACATAAAAAAAAACTTGGGCCTTAGGCCCTAAAATCTACATCTTGGTATCAATCGTAATGAACAATATTCTCAAACCACAACAAAACCCTCTCTAGGAGGCATTTGACATCAAAATTGGATATTAATTCCATTAGGGGGTCCATGATATTTGAGTGGGATATAGGAACCATAGTATTTTTTGTGCACTAGAATTATGTGTTACGATATAAACATGGTCAGGGGAGAAATAATGGTGTTAATCCCTAATTGAATCTTCTCA
This sequence comes from Picea glauca, assembly GCA_000966675.3. NCBI lineage: Eukaryota > Viridiplantae > Streptophyta > Pinopsida > Pinales > Pinaceae > Picea > Picea glauca. The sequence goes on along the minus strand of JZKD02S2056969.1, from coordinate 172,035 downwards.
AGATCAAGCACCATGAACAACATGTAGAAACAATGACATGATCCCTCTTTAGGAAGTCTTTGACTTCTAAGTTGAATATGGGTGCCATTATGAGGTCTTGGGAACAATGGATGGCTCTTGGGTCTTTTCATCTTGACAATGGCTAGAGAATTTTAACAAGGGCCTCATTCCTTTAACAAATATTCTCAAGCTCAAGCGTGGTGAAAGATGCATTGAAACACTACATAGGACCTTTCTATGGGATCTTTGGCCTCCAAGTGGGATATGGATGACATTAATTGGTTTTGTTTAGTAGTGATGGGTTTGGGGGCATAAACCATAGATGAAAATGAAAACAAGGCCCTTATACTAGAAAATGAACCTTTTAGGCCTCAAGTGTTGTGAACAAGGCCTCCAACCAAAACGCATGCCCTCTCTATGGGGTCTTTAACCCCCAGGTGGTATTCTATGCAACCATTAGGTAGTTTTGTGCAAAGAGGATGGGCCTAGGGGACTTGAATATGGATAAGAGAGAAATATATGTACTAATGCTAACTATTTCCTTTTGAAACATGTAAAAGTGAGAGGATTTGTTCATACTTGTGATTTTATGTATTAAAAACACGTGCACTAGTAATAATGTGTGTGTGTGTTATTAAGAATGTATGCACATTCCTATAAATTTAAATAAAATAGGTGGGATTGTCTATTTTCCTCTACGTTTTGGATGAGTTGGTTGCATTTTAGCTTCATACTGACAAAATTGGTGGTTTGGGTTTCACAAACAAAAACACACTCATTTTTTTATCTCCCTATTCTTATCTCCATTTTCAACCATGTTTCTAAATATGATCCACATATTCATTGTTCATGAAACCACACACACTTATCTCTCTCTCTCTCTCTCTCTCTCTCTCTCTCTCTCTGTGTGTGTGTGTGTGTGTGTGTGTGTGTGTGTGTGTGTGTGTGTGTTGTTTTCTATTTTTTATTAATTTTTATTTGTACATATATCATAATTCTAAAATACGTATATCTTTTATTAATGGCATAACATTTTATTGCCTTGCCCATTTGGAAAAACATATTATATGGTGCACAAGTATAGACATATACCTGCACACTAAAGTTTTTATGTTAAGACCCTTGACCTCATACTTTTAGGGATTCAATGACTTTAATAATTTCAAACAAATATACAAAAGTCAACATAACAAGATATGCAAAAATAGTGGCATACAATAACCCACTATTATCTACAACTGTACAAATTTGTTTCAAGAAATTTCATCATTTAGATACAAAACAATCATCTTATCACAGACATATGCATTATAGTTTAGAGAAAAATTAACATACCATTGTTATAAGAATGTGCATTTTTTTGAGTTATAATTTTTTTTCATAAATAAAATTTATATGTTCCAGAAGATAATTCAATTTCCTATGTTTCATCTTTTTACACCATAATCTAATAAGTTGTACATGTACCTCTAATAATTCCTCGTGCTCAACATATTTTTATTTTTCCATATTTCTATTGCAACTAAAATTTTATTAGAGGGAAGCATTAAATTGCTCTATCCATTAGCTCTAATAAAAGAGATTATGTTTCCAAATATTTTCCTATGAGTTAAAATAATTCTTAGCTAAGAAAAAATTAACTCTTAGATGATAGTTAATTTTAACTCTCCAAAAATTTTGGTCTAGAGTTTGAAAAAACTCTCATATGAGAGTTTGATGTTGATTATTACAAAAAAAAAAATTGACTTGATTGAGACTTTTGAACTCTTGGATGAGAATTTTTTGTTATTCCATTAGTCTCTCTATGGTAATAATCTAACCTTTTGTTAAAATTTGGGCCCAAGAAATTTTTAACTTTAGGTAAACCAATAGAATGTCTCGGTAAATAATTTTTGTAATGTTTCAATAGAGACTTTTAATCTCTTGATTGAGATATTGTGTTTATCATACTCTCTGTCAAAACAATCAAAATAACGTCACCTAATCATACCTCAATCCAAAAAGTGTTGCCCATCTTCACATTTTCACTAAAGCATTTGTATTGATCATACGCAATTTCTTTCCTTTTAGAGCATTTGCCTAATCTTGTCAATGGAAACAGTTTTATTTATCTTAATAGTTATGATAGAAACTCCTTTTAATTCCTTCACATGTGTATATTTTATGATGGGACACCATATCAATAGATGTGTTAGGTGTTAGTTGGAGCACATGTTCTTGGTTCTTTTAGAGCACGCTTGTAGACCTTCTACACTTACCTACAACTTTGTTGGATTCATTCAACTTTAACATTGACATCTTATATGGTATCTTTTTTTTAGGATATTTAGACACTTAGGAGTTAGTTAAGATCAACTTAGTATAACATGTAGTTAGGTAAAAAATGTGTTGTTTCTTTAGTATGCATTTGTAGTTTTGTAATTTGTTGGTCACGATATGTTTTAGACATAGAGTGATCCAATGGATCATGTTATCCTCAATACTAATGGATATTAATTTGTGGATTAATTATGATTGATCCATGATCTCTATTTAAAGAGAATGGAGGTTCATTTGTTGATGACCAATTATGAGAAGCTCTCTTGTAAACTATTTTTCTTTTACATTAATATATCATTTTAAGTGGTCATGTTTATTGGGGCCATGGATTGTTTCCCTCTTTGAGGATTTTAACCATGTAAAATCATTGGTGTATTTATCTTTTCTATAGTTACGTGAGTGGTTACTTAAGGTGTTCATCCTGTGTGGGAATGCCCTGTTTTGTCAAACATGGTATCAGAGCCTATTTGAAGTTCCACTCTCGTTGTTGATAGAGATCTTGAACCTGTTTTGCTTCATTTATGGGATCTACTATTTTTGTGCATTTTGGGGCTAAGTGGATTATTCCATTGCATTTAGAGTGCTTCTTTTGATTGGAAACAATTTTAGTTTCACACGAAAAAAGGTTTTATTTTCCTAATATGCAACTTTTTTTGTCAGATTCGAATGTATAAAGTATGATTATGCTATTTAAATTTTGTTACAGAGTTAATATTTTGTTTTTCTTTTTTTATTCTCGGTTTGCTACTATTTTTTATCTACGTATGTTCTTTGTTGTGCACTCTATGCAATCTAGTAAAATCAGAAACAAAGTATAAAGAGTTTTCTTGTCTACATATTCTCTTTGCTCTATGCTTTATGCAAGCTCAACAAATTAGAAACAAAGAGAAAAAATGCATTTTTCGGGTAAGCTAACCAAGATATAACCCCATTATTGTAAAATTTGGGAAATTTCACTTGTTTTGTGTGCATCCGTGTTGAATGTTTTTGCAGGGAAACATAAGGGTTTAGGGGGTAAGCACACACTTCGAGTAAAAACATTAAAAATAAATAAATCTCATCCTTCATAAAATTTGATATATATTTTGCATTAGCTCATTTGATTGAAAATTACTTTATTTAATAAGAGGTCTTGAGTTCAAGTCTCTCTTTTTTAAAGTTATTTTTTGAAAAATTTCATGCAACCTTGAGTTATCTCATAATTTTATTGTAAAGAACATTTCACTTAAATTATAAAGATGAATCAATATAAAGTAACTTTAACAATTTTTTTTATTTTCTTTAAAGTCACTTTTTGCATGCAATTTTAATTTATAAAGTAACTTCATTGTAAAAGTGATGCTCATTTATTCTATAAAAGTGGGTCACTTCACAAGTAAGTTATTTGTAAAAGTGAAATTATATGCAAAGTTAGAGGAGGGGAATTCGTTTTGGTCATCCACCTCATTATGCATCCATCACCATGTGTGCCAACTTCTATTTGCCACGTGACACTTTGGTTACGATTTATGCCTTTTTTAAAATAACATAACTTTCACATCCGAAGTTTGTTTTAGTGTTTTTTTTTTAACCTGCTTATTTTTTAGAGAGCTTTCCATTGAGATAGTGAGTTTAATATTTTTAATCCATATTACCTGCATATTTTTATATGTATACTCCAAGTTATATTTTGCTTACCAGTACCAACTACTTCTCATGGAAATCCCATCTAGAGGATGTACTATGAAGTAAAGGATTGTACCTGATTACCTTAGGAAAATAAAAAGCACCCACTAATGCTAAGAAGAAAGACAAATGATATAATAAAAATAATGAATCACATGGTAATCATAACACCTATCTCTTATGATTTACAGTTTCATATTCAAGGAATTGATGATCTAGATGAAGCTTGGGATAATTTGAATAAGGTATTTGGTAAACATAATGTGATTCACACCCACCAACCTGAAAATCATATAATTTCCTTAAGTTCTAATGATGTCCCTTGCATTGAAGATTATTTATCTAAGTTAAAAACACTTTGAATTTTACTTAAAGAATGTAAAATAGACATGCATGATGACCGATATATATATATATATATATATATATATATATATATATATATA
>JZKD02S2056969.1:150842-167532 GCA_000966675.3 Picea glauca | reverse complement strand
TTTATGCCACTAGAGAATCCCCAGGAGATTCATACACAAAACACTCTCTTGAGTATTTTTGTGGTTCTTTGATCAGAGAAAAATATAATCTCTTGCATCTTGGAGTGATCAACACTAAAAGTAAATCCAACAAAGCCTTAGTGGCCCAACATAAATATAAAAACTAACATATAAAGAAGCAACATACTCACAACAACAAGAAAAGAAAGGGTCATAAACCCTCTCAACCAACTTCCACTCTCAATGGTGGAAAAGGACCAAAATGAAAAAGTAAGAAGAATGATAGGAATTACAATTATTTTGGGAGTGATGGTTATCTAGAGTATAAATGTTTTAAAAAGATGGATGCCTTAGAAGCAACAATGAAGAAGTGCGACATCACTCTTAATTCTTCTTCTTATAACTCTTCTTCTAATGGACATGCACATTCTACTTCTGGTTTCTCCTTTAATGCAACATCTAATTCTTCTTATGATGAGTTGCTTATTGATTCTAGAGAACATTATCATATGGCTAATGATAAATCTATTTTTTCTTCTCTTAATGAATGTAACACCAAACAAATATTTTTTGGTGATGATAGATCCCTTAGTGTTGTAGGGTCTAGAACAATTCAGGTAGATACTGGTCATTTCAATAATGTATTGTGTGTTCCAAGTCTTTCCTACAACATTATATCAATATATAAGATCAATCATTCAAGTGAAGGTAAAATAATAGAGTTTTCACCTCACCAAGTTGTAATCAAGGATTTAAAATACCTTAAGCATGTCCTAGCCACTGGAATTATTGATATGACAACTTTGGGTCATCATATTTTCCATTAATTTTTATTGCTCATAGTGATGAATTGAGAAAACTTTGGCATGAGAGGTTTGGTCATCTAAACTATCACTAATTGCAACAACTATGTAATCAAAATCTGGTGACTGTTCCTCCTCTTGTTTCTTGCAAAAATGATGTTTGAGTTGACTATTTTCTTGAAAAACGTCATCCAAACAGTTTTGAAAAGCATGCCTCTTGGCATGCCTTGGCCCCCTCGCAGTTTGTTAATAGTGATTTGTATGGTATGCTTCCTTCTCCTTCTTTATCTGGGTTCAATTACTTCTTATCTTTCATTGATGACTTCTCTAAACGTACTTGGGTTTATTTCTTAAAACTTAAAAGTGAGATTTTTGACATTTGTTTTTTGCCTACAAGGCCCTTGTAGTATTGGAGATATTACACACCCACTTAGTATTTATTTTCCTATGTTCATTAGTATATGTTGAGGGTGCCCCTTGGTATCCCATGGTTTGAGATGTTTTCCCCTAGACAAGGGCACCACCTCCTCTTCAATCATTACTCAATTGCACTTTAGTTAGAATAGTGGAGTCAATTCTCACATGAAAACCTTGGAATCATCACCAAGTGTTGCATGCTCACATTGGAATAATCACTAGGAGGGAACATGTCACATGCATGAGGCTAGGAGAGCGCTACACATGTGCATGCATGATATTCTCTCCACTTCACTTGTGTGAGCTAGTTAACTGATGACTGCATGGCCGATTAACTAGTAATAGGTCGTAGTTAACTCAGGTTTCTGCTACTGTATGTCCACATATTTATAGAAGAATACTATGGTTCATTAGTTTGTCCATGTCGAGTATATCACATGTAATTTTCCCGTTCATTCATTGTGGAATATAATTCTTTCATTATCTCTTCATCTTTCTCTCAATGTTTTGCAGTTTTTGTTCCTTGTTTCATGCTAGATTCTCTATGTAGGTTCTACACCAATTTTACATGGTATCAGAGCACATGTGTTAGGAAGAATGCACACAAACTCTCTATTGCAGGTATAGAAGATTGCAGTGACCATAGAGGATGAAATTTCCATTGGTAGTGATTCTAACCCCATACAACTACTTCAAATGGAAGCCAAAGATTCATCTTAAGTGTTGTATCGAATCACTATGGAAACTGAAATAGAACCCACTTCTTCCATTCTAAAATATAAATATTTCAACTAAATGGACAAATATTTTGGAATTCTCTTCTTGTCCATATCTCTTGAATTACTATTCCATGTTGAATAATCTACTACAAATGATGTTTGGACTACTCTAGAGATCCTCTTTGGAAAGAAATATGAAATGCATGGTCATATTCTAGAAAACGAGTTAATCTCATTAAATCCAAGCAATTATAAGAACCTTCAAGACTTTTTCATAAGGTTCAAAGCCTTAATACTTCAACTAAAAGGATGCAAAATCGATAAGTCTATGCAAGGAGATCAATTAATCCTTGCAACACTTTCAAAGTTGGGTCCATAATACTCTATATTAGTCTCAACATTTCACATTGCAAAGCTTACATTGGGTATAGCATGGAAAATGCCTCCACTAGATGCATTCATTGAATCCATCATACATGAGAAAAACAAGCTCATAAATATGGGAGTTCTCAAGAAATCCAAAGCACATGCACTCACTATGCATGAAAGAAACAATATTAACTCCAAATCAAAGAAGAAATCAAAGGTAAATAAGGACACTAATCAAACAAAGGGAGGAAACTTCAAACCCTATGAGGAATATTCCAAATCCAAAGTTGGAAAGTCAAAGAAGGAAAAGAACAAATGTAGTTACTGCAACTGTCGCTATCATCAAGAGAGCACAGACATGAAGAAAACTATATATCACATGGCTCAATAACTATAAAAAAACAATCTTGGAGACTACATTCCGGAGAATGCCAAGAAGGATCCTGGAGACAATGCATTAGAAAATTGAGGCAAAGCACCTGCATTAATTGAAATTAATTCCTCACCAAATGCATGGATCATTGATTCAAGAGAATCACTCCACATGGTAGCCACATCAGATGCCCTTTCATATTTAAAATCATGTATGGGTCCTCCCATCTTAATGGGAGATGACTATCCAATAGAAGTCTTTGGACAAGGGAGAGTGTATCTCGAAAATGGAAGTTTTGAGAATGTCTTGCACGTTCCAAAACTCTCTGTAAATCTACTGTCTATCTTCTAAATCACACATTCATGCATAGGAAAGAGGGTTGAATTCACCCTGAATTCCATGACAATATCTAAAATGGAATATAACTCTCAAGTTGTTGTATGTGAGGTAAATTACTAGTCTATATTGTACACATTCTCTAAATTTGTTTCTAAATCAGATTCTACATTTCTACTAACTCATTTCAATGATGATAGTATACTTTGGTAAAAAATGTTTGGCCACTTAAATTTTAGGTACATGCACCAGTTCAGTAAACAAGGGATGGTGAAAGGTTTTCTGGACATACAATTTTCCGATGGAGTTTGTCAGTGATGTATTCTTGGCAATCATCCACAAGAGAAACTTGTAAAGGCAAAGGCATGAGGTCCTCCTCTTCCATGAATATTCTTCACCATGACCTAATGGGGTCTTTCCCTCACCCTTCCATTAACAAAGCCAAATATGTGTTTACTTTTATTGATGATTGGTCGATGTACATGTGGGTTTTTTTTTCTCAAGAAAAAATCTGAAGTGTTTGAATATCTAAAAGAATTCAAAGCACATGCAGAGAAGCAGTTAGGGAAGATGATCAAGATCCTTCGTACATATACTAGGAGGGGGGAAATACGTGAACAAGGATTTCCAACATATTTATGGTGAAGTAGGTATTTAGTTGCAGCATATAGTTCCATATACTCCACAACATAATGAGGTGGTAGAGAGGAAGAAACAATATCTAAAAGAGATGGCTGATTGAATGTTACATGCAAGATCTATTCCTTCAAAATTATGGGCTGAAGAAATAAACTGTGCCACATACATTCAAAACATATCTCCTTACAAATTTGTGAAATAAATGACACCTTTTGAAGCTTGGAGTGACAAGAAATCATAATTCACACACTTATGCATCTTTGGATATCGTGCATAGGCCTACATCCCTTAAGAATAGAGGAAGGATTTGGATCCTCAAAGAAAAATAATGTATCTTTGTGGGTTATCTCGAAGGTGTAAAGGGGTACAGACTAATACACCCTTAAAAAAAAAGGATGATCATTGGAATAAGTGTATGCTTTGAATAAATTCCCTTGCATGTATCTCAAGAACAACATGCATAAACTTCTTTGCTTATTCTTGAAGCAGATCTCAGAGATGATGCTTCGTATCAATCAAATAATATTTCATATCTGATTTTTGAATCTAATTCAGAAGAAAATGAGCATGCATGTGTCGATCCATAACCAAGACCCAAATGGGAACAATCCACCCTACATGTAACCAATGATCTTGTGGGCGATGTTGTCGATCCAAGAAGGATGAGATCCCATTTTGAGGAAGCTTCACCTGCCCTCACTACCATAGAACTAGTAATACTCATGCATTTTGATATGGTTATAGTATCAGACCCTCATGCCTATGCATAGGTTGAAGGGAATCCTTATTGGGAAGCATCCATGAATGAGGAGTACAAATCCCTCATTGAGATCCAAATGTGGGTTTTGGTTATTCTTCCATCTGATTGGACACTTTTTTGATGCAAGTGGATCTACATGTCAAAGAAAAAAACAAATGGACTTGTGAGAATACACAAAGAAAGTTTGGTGGCCAAGGGATTTCAACAAGTTCATGGGATCGACTACAATGAAACATTTGCACCAGTGGCCAACATGGATTCCATTCGATTGGCTCTCACTATTGAAACAACACGAAAGTGAGAGGTTCACCATGTGGATGTGAAGAATGTATTTCTTCATGGTGATCTCAAAGAATAAATTTACATAGAGAAGCTGCAAGGGTATGTGCATAATCCATCACTAGTTTTCAGACTCAAGAAATCCTTCTATAGCCTCAAGCATGCACCTAGAGCTCGGTATGCCAAAATGGATTCTTACTTACTCTCTCAAAATTTCATTCATTGTAAATCTGATTCAAATGTTTATATGTTGAGAAATTTTGATTCTATGTTGATTATAGTATTATATGTAGATGATCCATTAATCATAGGGAGTTTAGTCTCAATCATTGCTACAGTCAAAACTTCTTTGCATGACATGTTATCCATAATCGACATGGGTCTACTACACTACTTTCTTGGTCTCGAAATCAACCAAGTTGATTCAATAGTCAATATTTTTCAGTCAAAGTATACCATAGATCTCTTCGTCAGATTTCACATGAATGACTGCAAACCAACTACCACACCTTTCTATCAGGGGTGAATCTCAAATATGGAGGGGATACACCATTGGTCTATTATACTAAGTATTTTTAGTTAGTGGGGAGCCTTTTTTATCTCACCCACTCCCATCCTAATATATCATATGTAGTAGGAGTAGTTTCCAGATACATGGAAGAGCCGCATGAACTACATTGGAAAGCTGCCAAGATCCGTTGGTATGTCAAAGGTACCACTAGACGTGGTATACAATATGCAACATGACGTACATTTGATCTCACCACCTACACTGATTCAGATTGATATGGTGATAACAAAGATCGCTAGTGCACCTCCAAATATGTTCTCAATTTGGGATTTGACCCAATTTGTTGGTCCAGAAAAAAGAAATTAGTCATTGATTTGTCAGTAGCAGAGATCAAATATAGAAGTGCATTCAATGTTACAACTTAGGCCATTTAGTTGCAACACTTCGTCACAGAGCTTGGTATCTTGTTTCATCAACAAACTATCATCTTGTGTGATAATAAGATCCCACTAAAGTTTTGTACAGATTCAATGCATCGACAAAGAACCATACACATCATAGGATTGATACATGATGGGATCATCGATCTTTAGTACTATCTCTCTTATAAATATAATGTATACATCTTCATGAAGACCTTCACCGAGTAGAAATTCCACTTTCTGGGAGACCGCATTGGGGTGAAGGATAGCAATTGTCTTCCTTTTCAACATTGTATTTTGAGGGAGGAGGGGTTTCCCATGAGGCTTTCCCTCTTTCCTCTTTTTAAAATATTCTATGTTTATTAGATGCATTATAAAATGAGTACCTAACATGGCTTCTTTCCAGGAACCAGTCATTGTGTACTACCTAGTAGTACTTCAAGGGGGGTATTGAAGATATTACACACCCACCTAGTGTTTGTTTTCCTATGTTCATTAGTCTATGTTGAGGGCTCCCCTTGGTCTCTTTTGGTCTAAAATATTCTCCCCTAGACAAGGGAACCACCTCCTCTTTAGGTATTACTCAATTGTACTTTAGCTAGACTAGTGGAGCTAAGTCTTGCATGGCAACCTTGGAATCATCACCAGGAGGGTGCACTTAACATGCATGAGGCTAGGATAGTGCTACACATGTGCATGCATGAGATTATCTCCACTCTACTTATGTGCATAGAAAATTTTAAGGATGAAAAATTATTTTAAAATGTAGAAACCTTGGCGAATCTTACTAATCATTCATATGCCAACTATAAAATGTTGGTGATATATTGGTAAAAGTATTCAAATTTCTAAGGATTTTATAATTTGTATAAAATTTTGGCGATTTTTAAGGTAAAATAATTATATCCTATAGAATTTGGGCTAATGAATTTTAGAATAACGAATCTATTTTTGGGAAAAACCATGGAAAATTGGCCCATCAACGAAATTTAGCCCCTAAAATCATCCTTGCTTGTGTGATCTCGTTAACTCATGACCGAATGACCAATTAACTAGGACTAGGTGGCAGTTCACTGGGGTTTCTATCAATGTATGTCCACATCTCTCTACAAGACAAATACGGCACATTAGTTTGTCCATGTAGAGTATATCACATGTAATTTTCCATTCATTCATTATGGAATACAATTCTTTCATTCTCTCTTCATATTTCTCTCAATAATTTTCAAGTTTTGTTGTTCCTTGTTGAATGTTATATTCTCTTTGTAGGCTCTACATCGATTTCACATCTAGAAAAACAATCTGGACATCAACTGCAGAGGTTAAGAACAAACAATGGAGGTGAATATGTTAACAAAAAATTCAAAAACTATTGCACTACATAGGGAATTCAAATGAAACATATTATTCCATATACACCACAACAAAATGGTGTTTCTGAGAGAAATAATTGCACATCAAAGGAAATGGAAAATTGTATGATCTAATCTAAGAGATTAGGTCCTCATTATTGGGTGGAAAAAATAAATTGTATCAATTATATTGTAAATCGTATCAATTACATAGTAAATTACTTAGGTCTCCATTATTGGGTGGAAGAAACATGGAGTAAAATTAAACCAAATGTAAGCCACTTCTGTGTGTTTGGTAGTGAAGTATGGGCTCACATTCCTAATGATAAAAGTAAAACATTACAACCTAAAAGTGAGAAATGATTTTTTTTTGGATATTCTGAAGATGTCAAAGGTTACAAAGTTCTTCAACCTCATTCCAATGAAATAAATATTAGAAGATATGTTAAGTTTTATGAAAATATATTGGTATGTGAGCCTAATTCAACATGTGTTCCATATTCAGCCTGCGAACCATCTTTAGTGTATATACCATTTTCTCTTCCCAAATTTTATGTTAGTGATCCTATTTTGGTTTCTTCTTCAAATGATGATAACGAGGATGAAAATCCACCTATGTCTGCTCACCTTCATCCAGCTGAGCCCATTGAAAATGAACTTGCATCAACACTAATGCTTCCTAGATGGGTCCATTCAACACATGAAGAAGCTGATGATCTCGTTGGGATCCTAGATATCAATGACGTACATGTTCATAGTTTCAATGAACCTCCTCTCTTTTGGATCAAGTTTAAGAGATTCACGATCTAAAAACATTTACATAAGCTTCCATCCATCTAGATTGGGACACACACATGAATGAAAATATCGTTCCTTAATGGTGAAAAATACTTGGGAATTGTACCTCTTCCGAAAGGAAGAAAATTTGTTAGATCCAAATGGTTGGATATAACTAAGTATGCATTAGATGGAAGTGTTCAAAAAAATAAGTATTAAGGCTTGGTTAGTTCCCAAAGAGTTCTCTCAAGTTGAAGGAATTGACTGCAATGAAACCTTTTCCCTTGTATCCAAAATGAATTCCAACCACCTTGTTCTATCCCTTTCTACCTCACATAGATGGGGGGTTCATCAGATGGATGTTAAATCCATCTTCTTTCATGGGGATTTGCAAGAAGAAATGTACATGGAACAACCTCTTGACTATGTTCAAAATGAATCCAACATTGTTTTCCATCTTAAGAAATCTCTCTATGGTATTAAGAAAGGTCCTCAGGATTTTTATTCTAAAATGGATAGATTTATTCTTGACATAGAGTTTTCTAGATGTCATTTTGACTCTAAGGTCTATACCAAGAAAGTAGGAATCCATCTCATAATACTTGTTCTTTATGTTTATGACCTTATCTATAATGTCCCCACTTTGGTACATCATTACATTTCAGGGTGTTATGATGACCAGAGCAGCCAAATGGATGGTATAGCGAGTACAATGACTATTGAAGGATATTTTGGGGTCCGTCTTGCATCGCTCATCATATTTCATCATTATGATCCATTCCGCACAGATTGGATTTGGTTCCATTGCATTCCAACGATTTCCATGATTTTGAGTATTTTGAGCTATAGGTTAATTCAATTCACTGAAGAGGTCATTTTGGGCACAATACTTGGAGGAACCTATCAGTGTAAAATCTCATTGGAATCGATAGGAACAACACTATAAGATAGGATGATGAGAAGTGACTTCCAATGTCCAGGGAAGCCACAAGGAGAGATAAGGTGCTTTTCAAAGGTAAAAGGGTTAATTAATTAATTAGAGTGATTTAATTAATTAATTAATTAATAATAAAGTAAAAATCACTTTGGAGAGACAAGGTGAGAAGGATGTATAAAAGAGAGGAAAGGGCCTCTATTCTCTCATTCATGTATGATTATCATTTTGATATGTGGCTTCTAGCTAGTGATCCCATGCCTTGGGGGTTTTGAGGGCTTTGACTTAACAAACCCTAAAATAAAATTCGATGGTGAAAGATTCCACCTATGTTGTTCCAAGATTAGTCTCGGGGATGCAATACTCCACCCACACCATTCTATTTCAGATCTACTCAGTTGTAGGAGAGTTCTACACCAGTTACAGGTACAGGAAGACAGAGGGCACACCATTGGGGGTTTCTAGCAAGGGGGGCATACCATTCATTGAAGGAAGGTTCGATCTAACCAAGGAGAAGGGATATTGGAGATTTGAGTATCTAGGTTCTTCTTCCAGGGTCTTCACCATCATTTCTAGTGCCTTTTGAGAGATTTATATGGTACAAATGATTTCCTAGAGCATTGGGACAAACTGGAGAGAAGGAGGGCATTTTTGAGATTCAGATCTATTCATATTAGAGGGGTTATACTTCATATTTGACCCATAGACTTCACCTATTGACTTGCCATGGCCCAATCTATCTTTCTAGCAAGTTTCAGGGCATTTGGGGGACTCTTTCATCAGGGCCGAATTATTGGGCACTTCATGGTTTCAAGAGGGTGCAACTTCATTGGAGGATTTATCCATATCATTTCGGCCTGAGACCTCAGGAGGGGGATCCTATCACACCGATCTATCATTCTATCGAGTTTGGACTCATTTGGAGGCTTCCTTCAGTTGCGCTGAATTATTGAGGGTTTCAATGTTCTACTAGAGCATGACCTTTCTAGTTGGGGGTTTGGTACTTCATACGACCCATATATCTTCTTGTATTAAGTCTTCATTGTGTATTCAGCCTTTGGAGGCTTTCATCTTCTTCATGGGAGCATTTTGTAGTAGCTCTTATTATGTTTATTGGATCCATTTGTTGATCATTCCATATCGGTCTCACTCTTGTATCAGGTTCTTGCTCATTATATTAATAAAGGTCAGATCTTTGCTATTGGTTCCATATTTGGTGTATCTTGTATTTCCATTGATTATATCTTCATATCTATGTGTGATAACTGAATATAAACCCTAAGGCCGAATTAAATAAGTCAACCTGCAAGAAAACACCCAAACATAAGTAAATCAACAAAGTGTTTGACGAAATCCCACAACCAGAAATAGTTAAAAATTCATGCAAAACGTGATGTTCCTGGAAAATCGGCTCGGGAACATAACATTATCCTCACTCGTAGGGAGCCTACACATTTAAAAAATGTGAAATCTATTCTTAAGAAGAAATTTGAAATGATAGACTTAGGTTATTTTCATTATTTCCTTTTCCTCCAAGTATTGTAAACAAGGAAGTGATTCCCCTTTCCCAGTCTAAGTATGCATGTGACCTTGTTCACCACTTTCATATGGAATATTGTAAATTAGCTTCTCCCTTCCATTCTGGAGTCAAACTTGTTGCCACCTATACTACACTTGAAGTGAATTACACCGTGTACCACCAATTAGTTGGTAGACTCTTGTATTTGACTCATATCCATCTTGATATTTCCTTTGTTGTTGGTCTTATGGCCTGATATATGCAAACACCCCATGAGAGCCATTGGAAAGTAGCAAAAAGTATACTTCAATATGTTTGTGATATAGTTTAGTTTTGGACACATTACAATTCATGGGGGAGTCCTTTATTGGTTGGCTTCTTTGAATTTGATTGGGATGGTGATCTCGAAAGTATACTATAGGTTATGTTTTCAGTATTTGTTGTGGACCTGTCACTTGGGCTTGTAATAAACACTAGACTCTTTCTCTTTCTTTAGCAAAAGAAAAGTATCAAGAAATGGTTAATGCAATTCAAGAGGCCTTGTGGCTTTGATAGATTCTTTTAGAGTTTGGATTCCAACAACAACATCTGACCACCCTCTAGTGCAATAATCAGAGTATCGTCAAGCTTTCCAAAGATCAAATTCAACATCAACATAACAAACACATTGAGCTACAAATGCATTTCATTAGAAAGCTCATTCATAATTGTGTTCTTGAAGTGCTCTTTTTCCCTATATATGATCAAGTTGTCGACATTTTCACAAAGTCTCTTACATAAGTGAAGTTTTCCAAACTTCGATCTATGTTAGGAGTTTAGGAAGTTGTCATTAAGGGGGGATAGGCTCTAATGCCTCATTCCTTCTCCTATGTGTGTTACCTTTGTAAATCCTTCAATCCTATCCCAAATTGTTCTTAGGGGGGGATGTTTATATATTTCGACACTTAGGTGTTAGTTAATATCAACTTGGTCTAATATGTCTTTAGGTAAAAATGTATTTTTGAGTGTGTTTCTTTAGTATGCATTTGTAGTTCTGTAATCCAACAATCACGATATGTTATAGACATAGAGTGATCCAACATATCATATTATCCTTGATACTAATGGCTATTGATCTATGGATTAACACTTGATTGGTCCATGATCTCTATTTAAAGAGCATAGAGGGCCATTTTCTAATAATCTATTGTGAGAAACTCTCTTGTAATTTTTTTCTTTTAGATTAATATATTGTCTCAAGTGGCCGCATTGGTTGGGGCCATGGATTGTTTCCCTATTCGATGGTTTTAACTATGCAAAAATATGGTTGTGTGAGTGGTTACTTAAGGTGTTTGTCATGTGTGGGAATACCCTGTTTTGTTGAACACTTTTGAAGATTGTTTGTTTACTACTTTCTCAACATCTAGTTTAGCATCAACACACTACATATTAAGCACTTGATAGTACATCCTTTTACAACTTCCCTCTATGTTAGGAGTTCAATATGTTGTCATCAAAGGGGGATCTAGGCTCTCATGCCTCTTTCTTTCTCCTTTTGACACTTTTGTAAATATTTCAATCATATCGTTAATTTTTCCTAAGGGGGGTGGTGCTAGGAAATTTTGACAGTAGGATTTAGTTTAAGTGCAAGTTTGTCTAATGTGGTCTTAGGTTAAAGTTTTATTTTAGTGTGTTTCTTTAGTATGGTTTTGTACTTTATTCTTTAGTGTGATTTTGTATTTTATTAATCTGATAATCACAATCATATCTTACAAATGAGTGATTTGATAGTTCAAACATTTCTTCAATATTAATGTAACTTGATCCATGACTTAACAATTGATTGATACATGATCTCTATTTAAAGAGCATGGAGATTTATTTTTTGATGATATATTCCAAAGATGTTCTTGTAAATTACATTAAGAATCAATTAACTTCCTAAGTTCCATGGGTTGTTTCCCTCCTTAATGATTTTAACCATATAAATATCAATGCCATGATATTTGATTTGTGTAAGTATTTTCCTTATGATGTTCAACTTGTGTGTGTATTTTTTCTTATACTTTTTCATACAACCCATGATCCTAGAATTATTCAATTGCGTAAGTGTTAAGGATTTCTTTTCTCCTTAAGCATTTTAACCATATAAATCCTAATATCATGATATTTGATTTGTGTAATCATTTTCTTCAAAATGTTCAACTTGTATAAATATATTTTGTTTTTCTTGCACTCTTTCATACAACCCATGATTCAATCATTAATAAATTAATAAATTACCTAAATGCTATGACTATTTTCCTCTTTAAGAGTTTTTACTATATAAATCTATATGTCACTATCTTTAATTTGTGTAAACATTTTCCTTAAAATGTTAAAATTATATAAACACATCTTGTTTTAATTACACTCTTTCATACTACCCATGTTTCTAGCATTAATTAATTGCCTAATTACTATGAACTCTTTCCCTCCTTAAAATGTTTAAAGATATAAATATTAGTGTGGTGATCTTTGATTTTAAAGTGTTTAA
Organism: Picea glauca; assembly: GCA_000966675.3. Classification (NCBI taxonomy): domain Eukaryota; kingdom Viridiplantae; phylum Streptophyta; class Pinopsida; order Pinales; family Pinaceae; genus Picea; species Picea glauca. Next base: position 154,807 of record JZKD02S2056969.1, on the reverse strand, counting down.
TTATTATGAACTATTTCCCTCCTTAAAATGTTTAAAGATATAAATCTTAGTGTGGTGATCTTTGATTTTAAAGTGTTCAATTTATAATCATAATGTGCTTTATTTTTATATCAAAAAAAAATTCACATTAAAATAAAATAAATAATATTTGTAACTTGAACCATTTTAAAAAAAATGGTACTAATAAATAGATCTGATTATAAAAGCTATGTATATATTTTAATATAAATGATGTTGAAATTCAAAAGTAAAAAGATGAACTAAAAGCATGAAAACATTTGGAAAAAAATTCTTTATTTTGAGGAGGTTGCTGCTTAATTTTATATTATCATGCAACCCATGTGATAAATTTCATCTATCTCCCGCTCCAAATTCTATAATAGTATCATTATTATATCATATAAAGCAAACACATGTAAGAAATTTTATATATCCCTCCGTCCAAGATCCATTACATTATGATAATATCATATGTACTAGACTTATGCTTATATGGTTAGTGACATGTGTCAGTAATATCATATGTATTAGTCTTATGTCAGTGTAATAACATGTGTTTCATGACATGTGATGTATGACATGACATGTGTTTCAAATCCACTGACTAATAAAATGAAGCAATAGAACTTAAATTAAACACAGAGAGGTAAAAGGGAGCAGAGCACAAAAGGCTCGCTCACTCAAAGGAATGGTCAAAACCAATTCGATTATCTTTCGATTATCTAATGAAATCAGAATACAATATATAGGTGAGATAGTCACAACAAACCAAATCATAGATCCAAGAAGTGTGGATCTCAAACCTCTCCATGCTAAATATAAACAGAACATATCAACCCAATCCCTAGATATCTCCCTATCATTTCTACATTATTCCAACATACCCCCTTAATGTAGAAATGGATTTTCTACCAAACATAACATAGTAGAACATAACATGCTTACTAGTCTCAGTCTCAGCTAAGCTTACAAATTAACAATTTCAACTTAACCTTTCTTGATCTTAGATAGTGATGTAGATGGAGCTTCTTCCTTGGCTTGCTACTCCATATATGTTTCATCTTGACTTTGTTCTGCTTCATAGCCCTTTTTGCTTTGTTCCTCGGCATTTTGGAATTTGACTTCTGATTATTGTTCTTTGTTCTCAACACTTCTGCATTTTCTTTGTCCTGAGAACATTTGTCTTTAATGTTCGCAAATGCTTCCAACTCCACATAAATATTTTTCTCCCATTTCTGGATACAATTAACAATGTCCTTCTCAACAAACTCTTGCAACATCAGCTCATAGTAGTACTTTATTTCTTCAGGACTCCACTTTATAAAAACTGACTCAATTTCTATATCTGTAATGCAGTCTTCTTCTTCTTCAGTGTCCATACAGTCATCATCATAATCTAATGTTTCTTTGCATTCATCATAATATGGCTTTTGAAGCCATTCCTCAATAAATTCTAATTCTTCATCAAACTTATGTGGCACTTCACCTAAGTGCTTCACATCACATTCTTCCTTAGTAAACCCTGCACACTCAAAAACATTCATTAGAGTATCAATACAATTTTTGCTATTTTCATTTTGCTCTTCTAAGAGAGCTTTCTAATTTCTCTCATGTTCATCTTCCTTCTCTTCCTTCTCCGCAACAATAAAGTTATCTTCCACTTGATTTGTGTATGCAAGTGGACCATTCTTCTCACCAAACAACAACTCATCAATAAGATGTTTTTCATGCATCAATTTTGACCACTCTTCATTAGATGAATTGTCTTCATCAAATCTGACTTCATATGTTTCTCCTTCAAAGAGATCTTCCTCCACAAGGTTTTCATTCTCATTATCACAATCAGCTACATACACACTTTCATTATCAATCATTGTGATTTCAATGCAATCATTTCCAGTCTTTATTTCAGTTATAAGACTAACAATACAATCATCATTATTCACATATACATCTTCTCCATCAATTTCAGAAGTTTCCTCATACAGAGATGCATTTGTTTCAAATTCATCATTCAACTGTATGTCTATACAGTGGGGTTCATTCACAACAATCTGGCTAAGTTCAGTTTCACCCACATAAGCTTCTTCAAATGCACTGATATGCTCCAAAGTGTTTATTCCCTCTACACTATACTTCATTTCTATGATATCCCAAAACATTTTTGCATTCTCTATTTTACCAAATTCATATAACAGAGCAGAGAGGATGTCATTATTCAATGATGAACTAATAAGATATAATGTTAATTTATCTCTTCTCTTCTTAGTAGGATCTTCATAACCATTTTGAACAAGTTCCCATAAATCTACTCATCCAAGTAAACCTTCCATTTTCATTTTCCAAAGATCAAAATTTTTACCTGAAAATGATGGTAAAACTGGCATTAACCTTTTCATTATTGCATTGATTTCCTCATTTTCATCAATCTGCTCCAGATCCACAATCTGATCCTGGTCTCCATCAGATATGTGTTCCACTGCTACTGCTGAAAACACATTATATTTACCTGCAAAATACATTTCCTCTTGCTGATTCTTTCTCCACATGTGTTTCAACTCTCTCCAGAGTTGTTTCAACCTCCTTTGCTTACCCATTACAATTTTTCTAATCCATTTATCCAGCAACTCTTACTGCGAGAACCTCAGCACTAAAGCTTGGAAATAGACAAATCAAGTGGTAGGGCGATATTTTCCCAGTATTCCTCGATCTTCGCCTTGTTCGAGACTATTTACCGCCTTAAAACTAGCAAAAACAGATCAAACACAAAACTGCACAGAACTCGACGGTCCGGTGACGGATCTGAACGATATTTAACTCCATCTGCGCAGTGAAAACTCAGGATTCAAACATTACCGTAAAGATTTATGGATTCGCAGCAGAATCAATGAAAATGCAGTAGATTGTTTTCGAGATGCTATCAATCTGTGCAACGAACGCACGGTCTGTTGTTGGCCTATTCAATCGACCGCTTCTCGTCTTTCTTTTCTGTGCGGGCTGCACAATGCCTTCTTATCCAGTTCGGGCAGTCAATGCCCCCTTCTCTCTTTCTCTCAAACATACTCCTCTACTCTCCACATATTTCTGAGCACTCCCGTGAGGGAGTCACGCCCAGTCCTGAAGCTCTAATACCAACTTAAATTAAACACAGAGAGACAAAAGGGAGCAGAGCACAAAAGGCTCGCTCACTCAAAGGAATGATCAAAAGCAATTCGATTATCTAATGAAATCAGAATACAATATATAGGTGAGATAGGCACAACAAACCAAATCATAGATCCAAGAAGTGTGGATCTCAAACCTCTCCATGCTAAATATAAACCGAACATATCAACCCAATCCCTAGCAATCTGCGTATCATTTCTACATTATTCCAACAATAGAAAACAGTTGTTGAAGGACATCCAGATTATTATTAAGAAGCATTGATTATATGCCATTAAGATTGTTGATACACTGCCCATCAAGTAAGAAACACATCAAAAAAATATTGTTAAGAAGCATTGAGTATATCCCATTAAGATTGTTGATAAGCTGCCCATCCATTTTTGGGCAGTAAAAATTCAATGTATAAGATTACTATAAGGTTATCTTGTCGAGTGAATGTGCTCTAGTATCCTCCGATCTCAGGTCTGTGAGCTAGAGAACTATGAGATCGCCATGAAAGTAAAGGGAGAGATGTATATAACTGCATTGAGAGAGCAGAACTCTGAGAACAACAGAGAAACGTACATTCTATGAGCATTGCAAAATCTATTTTACTGAAAATGTTGCAACGAACACTTAAATATATTGGTCTTGAGTGCAATAGAAAAGCCATAAAGGTGCTGAAAAATACTGAATGAAAAAGACTGGATTTAAAAAAAACTGTATAATAGCATAGCATTATGAGGCCTCGGCAAACACATTACATGACATGAATTTCGACAGCTATAACACCATGGTCACAGGTCGTACTCATGTTG
>JZKD02S2056969.1:115212-149738 GCA_000966675.3 Picea glauca | reverse complement strand
CTCAACATGTTGATTTTTAACCTCGGATACCAAATCATGTACGACTTAATAGCCTAAGTAACGCTTAAGCGACCTAATCTGATCTCACCTAATCCTAGTTTTTTTCAAACTGATCTCACGGTGAACTTTGAATCGATATTCCAGTTTTTAACTTTTATGCTCACGGTGAACTTTGAATCGATATTCCAGTTTTTAACTCATTTGATACTCATGGCGTACTTTGAATGGATAATCCAGTTGCCTGTTCTGTTACGCCGATAGGCGTCCCCGTGGGTTGCACATTTATAAATTTTTTAATAAAAAATGTTTAATAGATGGACGAAATGGATTAATGTCGAATATTCTTTGTGGGGTCTTTTACATTTATGATCAAAATTTTATTAGGGTTTTGGTTGTTTTTTTAAAGTTGGAATCAGGTCATGTAAATCTGTACAGAATCTGTTATTTTTGTTGTTGTTGTTTAAAATAGTTATTTTTTGTTGTTTAAATTGTATTTTTGAAAAAAATTAGGTGCACTTAATTATACAAATTTAGCCACTCAAATCTGCACATCTAACCATTCATCACCAGATTTAGAGAAAATTCAAACTGAAAAAATCACTGGAACAAAACCAAAAGATAGAATGTTTAAACTAAGCTAAACTCAAATCTGCAAATCTAACCATTCCTCACCAAATTTCGAGCAAAATCAAATAGAAAAAATCACCTCAACAAAACCAAAAGATAGAATGTTTAAACTAAGCTAAATTTTATGCAGTAGGCTAAAGATGCTAAGAAATGATGATTTTCTAGGAGGATATTTGCCGGAAATTCAGTGAGAAATTGTTGGATTAGTGGATTTGAATGATTATTTCTGTTTAATCTGAGTGCTTTGAGAGTTTTTCAACATGCTGAATCCATTTCTACATCCAAAAATGGATAAAAATAGTGATTAGTGTAAATTTATATAGCCTGATTCCTAAAAAAAAAAAACATTTAGTAAAAGAGTTAACCAACCCCAAATTTTATGGTTTAAATTTTATGATCAAAATTTTATGACTATCCAACCACTTATCTCTTTACTCTTCACTTCTCAACCGTTTAGCTTTACTCTCAATTTCCTAAAAATTTCAAGTGCTTTTTCCATTGAGGAAATAAAAAAATTTAACCAAATTGCATTTTTAGATGGAAAAATGTCTAAATTGTTACAGTAAACATTGGTTTATGTTCAAACCCTAGACCTACTAAACATTTGTTTATGTTAAAACCCTAGACCTACTGAAACAAATATGTTCTTTTGCAATTAGCCAAACTGCTCTGGATTCTAGGTATTTTGATGTCCAGATATTGTCATTTGAGTTCCATAATAATAATGTCATTTTAATTTCAAAATGATCTTAATATACGATTAAAATATTTTAAATTATGGAATTATTTTGATGTCCAGCAATTGCAATTGCCATTTGTGTTTGGAATTATTTTGAACAACATTGTATCAGTAAAACTTTTTGCACAATTTAATTCACATTTTTGATCTATGTAAAAATTTTAAGACATGCCTTTTTAATCATTTGGATTATTCAGAGTAACAAATTTAATGCAGTGACCAACCGATAGGAGCCAGTGAGGTAGCTGTGCTAGTCGATATTCCAGTTATCGAAACATAAATCAAAATTGTTTTTTGAAAAAAATGCTTGCTTGTAGAACTTTATTTTTTGTTTTTTTTATTATTAAAATAAAATATTTTTAATTTTTAATTTATTATTAAAAAATATATTTTATTTTATTATTAAAATAAAATTATTTTAAAAATAAATTAATATTTTGATTTATAAATAAACTTTTTTATCAATTTTTTTAGATTTTTATAAAAAAATTATTATTAAAATAATTTTAAAAATTCACAAATTTGAATAATCCAAATCTCCAATCAAATCCATCATCCAAAATAATAATTTCGCTAAATCATTCCTTCATCATAACAAACTCTTTCACTAAATAATTCCTCATCATGTTATAATAATACGATACTTTATCTTTCCATATTTAATGAATATAAGTTGTCTCTTTCACTATCTCATAAATGAAAGAATTCTTTCACTAAATCATTCCTCCCTATCTTCATCTTTCCTACTTATAATGAATATAAGTCGAGTAATGAGATTAATATTATCTTTTGTTATATTTGAGCTATTAAAAACTTAGTATATAATATTATTATTTATTATATTTTAAAGTAGATAATTCTAATGACTGAAATATGTAGATCATAATTATTTTTACATAATTTTAATAATGGAAATATGTACAACATTATAAAATAAATTAAAAAATCAAATTTACATGCTATGCTCTAACCAGTGACAAAAACTTATAAAATTAGTAAAATCTTTGCCCTTTGAAAATGGAAAAAATCATCACATAATTTATTTATTATTAATTATATGAATTTTATTATTTTTTTATTATTTATTTTTTTCTTCATTGAAATGGTTCTTTTATTATTATTTATTTTTTTAGTGATTTTTTGATATTACTCTTTAAGTTATAGATGATTTTTAATAAATTTCAAAAAATTATATTCATTTAAAACATATACATAATGATAATCATCTAAAGTTTCGACTCAACCAAATAGAACTAAAATCATCTAAAGTTTTGAACTAACAATTAATATTTAATATTTTTACTTTTATTATATAATACTTATGAAACTTTTATTAATTAATTTAGATATTATTATTTGTAATTAAAATTTAATTATAACTAAATAATATTGTTAATGTTCACAATTTTCTTTTAAAAAATGTCATTAATATTGCACGCTTGATCCACCCGAATATCGGTGGCCACCCACCTTTTCCACTGACTCAAAGAATAGTTTTTCATTTTGGCATTTTTTTACAGTTTTTCTAGTCCCAAACTTTTGAGGTTGTTTTGAGGCCTTAAATGATGTTTTTTGGACTTTTGGGGGGTAGGAGTTGCCGACAACAATCTCTTACCCTCAACGAAAGATGTACTTCTCGAATAGACATTTTCGATGAGGTATCGAACGCCTCAAACAAAGATCATATGAAAAATTTACGCCCTTGGGAAGTTGACGTATCAACTACCCCCATTGAGGGCCGCAAACCTTTTGGCGTTTCATCTTCCGAGGATAGGGTTTTGGATTTTCTTTATGTTAAAAAGGCCTTTGGAGCCTCATTGTAAACATCATCATCTTCTTGCGAATGAGCGTAGCCATCACATCTCTTCTCATAGATAAGATGCCACCATTTTAGCGAGTCATTCACTCTGTAATTTTACAGTTTCTGTACATTCTCCCATTAATTAAAATTGTGCATTACTGTATCTCTGTGTTTATTGAAATATCTTTGTGTATTTCATTGTTATATCTCTGCCTTCATTTCGTTCTCAAAATAATCTAGATCAATGGTATGAGAGCAAGCTACTCCTTTTTGTTTATATTTTGCATGTCCCCGACGAGGTCAGGGTATAAAGAGTTGGGTCTCGAGCTAGTTTCCCTTGAGGACAAAAACTCTTTCCAGCCCAAGAGACTTCCCATGGTGGAAGAAAAGAGAGACGAGTGACTAGAATATCCCATCAAGTTGTTGCTCACAGAATCCTTTACACAACAGAGGAACAAGATGTTGGAGAATTTCTCCCAAATCCTTCAACGATTTATGACAATAGCAGGCGTTTCTTCGTCAAGAAGTCGCTTTGGAGACGCTACCCCATTCAAGGTACAAGTTAATTTTTATATTCTCGTATTTGAAGGCCAAATCGATGCAGATGCTTTGGAAAAGTGGTTAAATTTACTAGAAGGTTATTTCTCTGTTCAAAAAATTCTACAAAGGAGTTTGGAATATTTAGGGTCGAGCGCACTTGGGATTTTTTTATGGATGCAGTCAAGGAGAAATATTACCCCGTCAGTAAACTATGATGACCAATACATGAAATCGACCATGTTACATCAAGAGAGTGGCCAAACAATGTCGGAGTTCACAAATACCTTCCATACCTTGCACACCAAGATGGGTATCAAAGACTTTGTGTGACATCTGGTTTTGAAATACCGCAGGTCTCTACACCGGTACATCCAAACCAAAATGGAGTTTATGGGCATCTCATCATTGGGATCCGCTTATTGATATAATGTCAATATCAAATAGAAACTCAAACAACAAAAAAAGTGGGAGTTTGGGTTTGCAAATCTGCAACAACCGAAGTATGGTAAAGGTAGCCCTAATCCACAGAATAGCCAACCTCAGGACAACAAATCCAAGCCACAGGAAAAAAAGAGCAACGGGAAGACGAAGAAGGACACTTCGTAGTGGTGTGAATTCCACAAAATCCGTTGGCACAACACTGATGAATGTTGCTCGAAACAATCATTGGCAGTCGAGCTCAAAGAAACAGAACCTGAATCAGACTCTGATTCAGATAATAATAAAATGAGATAGATAATTGATGAAGAACCCACTACTACTGTCATGACCACAACAATCCAACCAGAAGAACAAGAGGATATTGAGGAGGGGGAGTGCCTTTCCCATTCACAGATGTAGGTGAAGAGTGTTAAGTTTTGAGATATTATTATGTTTCTTTTCAATTTACTAGATAACAATAGCATAGGTAGGATCACCGAGAGAAAAAAAATCACAAGATACACAACATTTATCCTGGAAAACCCTCACGGGGAAGAAAAACCAACAAAAAGTTCCTTAATATAGATTGCCAATACAATGCCAAGACAATAAACCAAAACACTAGAGAATATCCAACACTGAGAAATGTGCCTCTCTCTTCCTTCTTATCCCAACTGCAACTACAAAACTTGCACACTTGATGAGAGAATGAGTGAGTGAGATAATGAGGCACTAGCCTCCTTTATTTATACTAGCTAGCAGGCACTGGAAATATTTCTCTTCACTGAGCAGGGCTGATGTGTCTGCTTAGTGGTTAAAACCACTTTAATTAGGCTTGGGGGCCGACTTCTTAATTTGCATAATAAAATTAGGGTTTGACCAATCCAAAAAATGGGATTTCATCAATTACAATGCCCGACATGATCAATCCACAAAATAGGATTGATATAATGAATAATGACTCAATAATAAATATAATACTCTTTGTAGTTACAATATTTCAACACCCCCCCTTAACAAGAAGGGTATTCTACAACATCATCAGGAGAGAGAGAGAGGGCAACAGCATCAACAACATCTGGAACACTCACTGGCATATCTATAAATCATCAAAAAAAATTCTCATCATCAATATCATCATCCACAACAAGGAGTTGTAATGGCATCATCATCATCATCTGCATCAACATGGATTAGTATAACATTAATACATCATCATTAATAAAAACACAACAACATCACAACATGAAGGTTGGAGCATCATCAACATTAGCACTAAGTTGGAAATCTTTAGCACGAAGCTAGCATCTCATAAACATCAACATTAAGCTGGACATCTTCAACACGAAGTTGGAATCTCATCAACATCAAAACTAATTTGGAAATCTTCAGCACGAAGCTGGAATCTCATCAACATCAACACTAAGTTGGAAATATTCAACATGAAGCTGACATCTCATCAACATCAACAATTAAAGATGGAAATCTTCAGCACAAAGCAAGCATCTCATCAATATCATCACGAGGCTGGAAATTTTGAGCACGAGCCTGACATCTCAACAACATTAACACGAAGCTGGAAATATTCATCACAAAGTTGGAATCTCAACAACATTAGCACGAAGCTGGAAATATTCATCACGAGGTTGGCATCTCAACAACATTAGCATGAAGCTGGAAATATTTAGCACTAGGCTAGAATCAACACTAATCCCTCTTTCGAGAAGGTCCTTTCGGACTACACCAATATTGTCTCAAAAGTGCTTAAAATTTACATGAGATAGAGGCTTGGTCGACACATCAACAACTTGTTCATCCATGCCAACATAATGGAGCTTTATGGCTCCTCTATGCACCATATCATGAATCAAGCAATTATGGATCTCTATGTGCTTCATGGAACACATCATATTTATACAACTATGGTTATCACATAGGATCACGGTGGCTTCCATCTCCAGATCAAATAGATCTATCGACAACATCTGAAACCATATGGAATCACCACTTGCAGAACATGCTGCAATATATTTTGCTTCTTCCGTGATGAGAGAAATACTTGATTGCTTCCTACTCTGCCATGAGATCATGGATGACCCCATATTGAAAAAACATCCTGAGGTGCTCTTTCTGTCAGAGACACTTCCAGCCCAATCTGAATCGGTATAACCACTCAGTCTAAAGTCATTATCTCTAGTATAACAAAGACCAAAACCCAACGTACCCTTAAGGTATCTCATCACATGTTTTGTAGCATCAAGGTGAACAAATATAGGTTCTACCTGATACCGACTCAAGGAAAAACACATATCTGGCCTGTTATTCGTCAAATACATCACTGAATCAATAATCTATCTGCACAGAGTAGCATCAACCAATTCTGACAAGGTATCTACTAGGATATTCAACTTCGTTTCCATGGGTGTGTACATGGATTTACATTTCAACATGGCAAACCTCTTCATTATTTCAACTGCACACTTCCCTTAGTTAAGGAATTTCTTCTCTAGGTTTTTCCAAACTTCAAGACCTAAGAGATAATGAATTAGGTCTTTCATCAAACTCTGTAGTGAGATTCTTCTGCAATCTGTGATGAGATTTTCTTCATCTTGTCAAGAATACATCATCTACATATAGTAGCAAAAATATAATTGGCTCATCATTCATAACCTTGAAGTAAAGTTTAGAATCAGGTTTCCTCTTGGTAAAGTCCAAGCTCATTAGGAAATTGTCAATTCTTCCATATCAAGCTCTAGAAGCCTGCTTCAACCTATACTGATCTTTTTTCAATCTGCAGACCTGAGTATTTCTGTCTTCAACTTCAAATCAAATTTTCACATCACTTTGTACCAACCTGGTACACTTTCTCAACTGCAACTCAATCTACACAGTCATGTGATAACTCTATGTGCTTTCTGCAAAGCACTATCTGTCTCACTTCCGGAGAGGATGTCCTTTCCTCTTTCTACAATTGTTCCTTCTAGAAATGGGACTCTATACCTGCAAATTCTCTGAAGCTGAGAATGGTTGTTCCATTCTCATTGTGACTACTGCAATATGAGAGTAACTCCTCTACTCCATCATGGAAACAACTTCATCTCAAATTGAGAGTGGCTCAATAACTGATATTGAAGGTATCTCTTCTTATTTCATGGAGGTAACTCTATCTTTTATTGTAGTCATGTCTCCATGACCCAACTAATGTAATGCACCAAATGACACTCAATTTTAAATATGGGGATTGCTCCCCCTACATCTCATACTATATATGAATCATGGTTATTCTGGTTGTCTTCATGAATACTGTAACTATTTCTTCAATTACTGGAGTAAGTATCTCGTCATAGTCTTCTCCCTCTTGTTGGGAGAATCCTATGGACACACATCAAGATTTGTACGTCTGCAACATGATTAATCTGTTTAGATAAATATTGGAAGTCGATACTGACTTCTCTTCTAGTCTCACGAAAGAATCCATATCCTAGTCTTTCTGACTGGATTCCTTCTCTATCACTAAAACAAGGGAATATTCACAACAGATTTCATATCTCCTAGAATTTTTTGAAGCTACGATCTAGTCTTCTCATGGCATCTGTCTCCCAGTCCTTAAAGTTGTCTCTTCATATGATCCTTTCTGAGGTCATGCATACTCTCGATTTATTCTGAGTCTACAAGGACTTCATCATCTCTTATGGGGTATGCTTGATGTTGAATACCAAGTCTAAATATGAAAAGTTGAGTCATACTTCAAGTGAATTCTTCTTCATGTCAAGGTGGCTTCATTATCCTTTGAACAAGTCTACTGTGAGTTCTTGTTATAATGTTCGGTCATTTTTGGAGCCTTCTACTCCTTACAATCAATTTCCATATGAGATACTCTGGATCTCCAAAGATAGCTTCTTCTTCAAATTATTTTGTACATGAATGTATATGGTCATGTACATGGTATACTTCATGTTTCATCTAATCTGTTTCCTTCTAAAACCTTCACTATAGCTTCCTCAAAGTTATCACCTATGACTTGAAACAAGGTCAACAAAACAACAAGCAAGAGTAATAGTCTTTTGATAATAGTAAATAAAACAATAGCATGAATAATTGTCACAATAGCTCCTTTAGAGATTTCACTTGTGACCTGTCTCAAAAAAAATATCAGAAGTAAGAAATATAATACGAAATGAGATCAACACTCTTCTAGTGTTGTGATCAAACATTCATCCAAGGTAACCTGGAACCAACAGAAGAATTTTCTCCTAGAGGAGATTTTAGTTGTATCTAGTAAATGATTACATTAATCATTTATCTCAATATGATCACATGCTACCAAGTATAATACTTTTCAAAGATTACTACCTCAACTATAATGTTTACTTGTAAAGGGGTAGTTATCAACTTATCATGTGCAACTCTGAATCTTATCAACTTAATCAATCAAACCCGGAACCTTGAGTTTTTTCCTTAAGAATGAGTGTGTTGTTTTTCTTTCAAGTTTCCTTCACTCAAGATGACAAGTGCTTTCTTCAACCTGTCTTATGTACTAAGACAATATGTTATCTCGACAGAAATCTAAGTTAGAGAATAAGCTCTATAAACTCAAATTTAATCAGCCTTGATAATTTTGACCAATGGTTAGTATGATTTCAACATACCACCTAGATGTTCATAAGGTCAAAATAATGTCATAATAAATATATGCATATCAAGATAATCAAACATGGGGTGCATTAGTATTCTGAGTATGTTGGATATGAGATCCTTCTGGATCTATGATAGGAGATCCTTTCTCCTACAAGTACCCCTTAGAATAATATAGTTGAAACATATGTAAATACATACCTCTGGTAGTATCGTTAGGTGGTAGTACCATCCGGTAGCAGTGGTGATAGGTAATAAACCTTCAAAACTTCATAGGTGTTTCAACTTTAAGGTTGGCCAACACTTTACAAAATATTTCACTGCAGCTTATACTGCAACTGGTACTTTAATTGTCACTTAGGGTTTTATGAGAAAACCCTAATTTTTCAAACTTCAAATTTTGAAATTCTGATCCAGGGGTTAGATGTGTTGAGCTGAGGCGAGTAAGCTAGTGCAGATAGATTTATGAAAATCCAAATTTTACCCCTTGAAACTGAGCTTGCAGAAATCTGGACTAGTACTTCTAGTATTGGTTATGGTTTCCTGGTTTTTTGGTTTTCTAGTAGCAATCAAAACTAGGGTTTGACTTTCTGGGGGCTCTGTCCACTGAAAAGGTGTGCTCAAGGTTCCAAAGAGTTCCCTATGCTAGGACACACTTTTCTAGATGGTTTTTAGGTTGATATTCCTATTCAACAAAAGCCCTAATTTTCTTGTAGGACAACAATGGTGTTTTTCTTTATCCAGTGAATGATGCTCTCTTCAACTTAGTTCTGATACATAAAATTTATCCTGGGAAACCCTCATGGGGAAGAAAAACTAGCAAAAAATTCCTTAATATAGATAGCTAATACAATGCCAAGACAATAAACCAAAACACTAGAGAATATCCAACACTGAGCAATGCGCCTCTGTCTTCATTCTTCTCCCAACTGTAGCTACCAAACTTGTGCACTTGATGAGAGAATGAGTGAGTGAGATAATGAGGTTCTAACCTCCTTTATTTATACTAGCTGGCAGGTGTTGGAAAGCTGTCTCTTCACTGGGCAAGGCTAACTTGTCTTCTTAGTGGTTAAAACCACTTTAATTAGGCCTGGGGGAGGACTTCTTAATTTGCATAATAAAATTAGGGTTTGACCAATCTGAAAAAGGGGATTTGGTCAATTACAATGCCCGACATTATCAATCCACAAAAGGGGATTGATATAATGCATAATGACTCAATAATAAATAGAATACTCTTTGAAGTTACAATATTTCAACAAAGGGGACCTCACTGCATTTTATTGTTGATAGTGGACACTAGAAGAATCTCATCTCAACAAAGGTTTTCAAGCAATTGGATTTGTCGACAACACCACACCCACATCCATACAACATCAGGTGGCTTCGCCAGGGTCAGGATCTCTGCATCAACCATCAATGTCTCCTGTCCTAAGACATCAAGCCTTTCAAGGATGAGGTATTGTGTGATGTTTCCCCATTGGAAGTCTATGATGTTCTGTTAGGACAATCATATATGTGGAAGTGCCATGTTGTTTATGATTCTTGACCCCATAGTGTCATTGTTACTCTAGGGGGCCAGCTCTATAGGATACTAGAGGTAGTTCTTACTACTGTCTCGAAAAAATAGTGTCTCAAATTAATCTCTCATACCGCAAATTTTAGCCTCTTCAAAATTCGGTCAGAAGGAAAATAGAAGGATGCTACAATCGTTGCAGCCTCTTCCCAAGAAGTTTCTATCCAACAAAACCAGATCAACAACATTGTAGAAGAGTATAAAGGTATTCTTATTACACCTATGGGGGTGCCTCAACACTGCCCAATCAAGAAAAGTTATAATAGATCCCTTCATACTCTTCATGTTGCGTCTTCACCAACAGAGTCCTCCCACACTCAGGCAACTCATGCAACTATATTGTTTGAATGGATCCAACCCCTCCAAGAACAGGTTGATGAAAACCTTCAACAAGCTAAGCAAGACAACTTCTGCAACAAGGCAAGCAACTCACCAAGGTTCAAATTCAACAAAAGCTTCCCCATCTTCCACGGGAACTTGATGTAATGGGGACCATTGCTTCCTAAGGGGGGAAGGAATGATTTACATGGATATTGGTGGCCACCCACCTATTCCACTGGCTCAAAGAACAATTTTCCATTTTGGTAGTTTTTTACAGTTTTTCGAGTCCCAAACTTCCTAGGTCATTTTGAGGCCCTAAATGACGTTTTTTTTGGACTTTTGGGGGGCTAAGAATTGCCATAGGATTACCTTAATGCTCGAAATAATTTGTACTTCTTGGATAGACCTTTTCAACGAGGTATCAAATGACCCAAACAAAGATCGTATGCGAAGATTATGCCCTCGTGAAGTTGATGCATCAACTACCCCCATCGGGGCTCACAAACTTTTAGGCATTTAATATTTTGGGGTTAGGGTTTTGGATTTTCTTTATGTTAAAAATGCCTTTGGAGCCTCATTGTAAACATTATTATCTTCTTGTGAATGAGCATAGCCATCACATCTCTTCTCAGAGATAAGATGTCACCATTCTTGCGAGTCATTCACTCTGTAATTTTACAATTCCTGTACATTCTCCCATTAATAAAAAAAATGTGCATTACTGTATGTCTGTGTTTATTGCAATATATCTGTACATTTCATTATTGTATCACTTCCTTCATTTTATTCTCAAAATAATCCGGATCAATGTTTCCCTTCTTTCCTTTTCATGGTTAGTTGAACATGTTATATTGCTCTTGTTGACCATGTTTAAAGGGGGAAGAAACCCCATATGGTGGGTGATCTTTAGTGAACAATTCTCCGTAATTTTGTCATTTGATTACAAAAATTTTCATTTGATCATAAAAACTTTCATTAATTTTTTTTTATAGGTTTTGATGATATTTTAATCTCTAAATATTATTTATCATATTTTAATCTCTCTAAATATTATTTATCATTGATTTCATTTTTTTTATTCTTCTCATATTCTCTCTTTTAAACCCAAATAAGGAGGTTCTATCACTATGACTATTACAAATATAAATACAACTAAGACAAAGGCCCATGTTCACCTCTCTTTATGATGTTTTCAATTTATGATCTACTTTGAAGTGTTAAGAGAGAATTCCATTTTTCATTCTTATCGCATTCTCTTTTGAACCTAATTAAGGAGGTTCTATCACTCTAACCACTATGAATAATATAAATACAAGTGAAATAGGTGGACAAAGGCCCTTGTTCGCCTCTCTTTTTCAATTTATTATCTACTTTAGAGTGTTAAGAGAGACCTCCCTCTCCTACACTATTAATATAGTTCTTTCTTTTTCATTATCTTGGGTCATTGCACCATAATTTTCTATTTTTGTATTTGTAACTTTTTTTTTTCTTATTTTACTTTTAATTTTTTTTACCTCCCTTTCCTATTAGAGTTCTTTTTTTTCATTATCTTTGGCCATCGTATCATAATTTTCTATTTTTGGCTTGGCTTGTAAATATTTTTTCTTATTTTACTTTATTATTATTATTATTATTTTCTTATTTTATTTTTAATTTTCTTTTACCTTCCTCTCCTATTAGAGTTTTTTTTTTTTATTATCTTTGGCCATTACATCATAATTTTCTATTTTTGGCTTGTAACTATTTTTTCTTATTTTACTTTTTTTTATTATTTTACGATTATAGAATATTTCGTTACATATTCAAATTTAGTACTTGTTAAGTAAAAGATCAATATTCTCTTATTAGCTTTCACTTCATTAACATTCTTGTATATTTTTTCACACATTTGAATTTAGCATTTGTTACATATTCAAGTTTAGTACTTGTTAGGTGAAAGATCAATATTCTCTTATTAGCTTTCACTTCATTAACATTCTTGTATATTTTTTCACACATATGAATTTAGCATTTGTTGCATGAAAGGAAGGATAAGTACCCTTAATCTTAAGGAAGGATAAGTACTCATGGAATTAGATAGTTCAACTCTTTGTACCAAGAGAATCCAATATCTCAAAGAAGGATAAGTACCCTTAATCTTAAGGAAGGATAAGTACTCATGGAATTAGATAGTTCAACCCTTTGTACCAAGAGAATCCAATATCTCAAGGAAGGATAAGCACTCATAGAGTTAGATAGTTCAACCCTTTGTACCAAAAGAATACGATCATCTTATTTTATTTGTATTTCTTTACTTTGTATGGATTCTAATTTAAGATAAAACCTTCATTTATGTGTCTTACAAAGAAGAATTCAAGACTTGTTTAATTTAAGATATATAACACTTATATGCTTAGATACTTTATTCCACTTCAAGTCTTTTAAAGAAAAATAAATAGATAAAAGAATACCTTAATGTCCTTCTTAGGGAAGAAATTTATCAAGATTTCGTTTGTAACCTAAACAATATTAAAAAATAAAATTAAAATAAAATTAGAAAAATTTACTTTGTTGATATTTCCATTTACTTTGTTGATATTTCTTTACTTTCTATTGGATTTCAAAAGTGAAATGGAAGCATTTTCCTTGTTGATATTTCTTTATTTAATTTAATTAAGTTACATTATTCATAATTGGAAAAACACAATGTTTATCTCATTTTCCTTTTTCTTTCTTTCATATAAAACTAAACATATAAAAACGCAAAAGATGTTAGATATACTTTTAAATCATAAAGCATTGAAGGAAAATATTTACTACACCAAGCCTTTCTCTCTAATTCTTTCTCTCTAACTCTATCCATATTCATCTATTAGGTGTTTGAATAAAATCCTTATAAATTTAAGTTGTCTTGAACATTTATGTTAATAGAGTAGTTTTTAGTTTCTATAAGTAGGTTAGAATTGCTAACCACTCTTTCACATACATTTTTTTGCAGCTTTATTGCAACTCTAGTCAAGATAAAATGATTTGTTTTCTTTCCTCTTTCTTTCTTCTTACCCTTTCTCAAGGTGATTTCTCACCTATATGCTAATATTTTTTTGAAATGCATGTTATACCATCTTTACCCACCTTATTCAACTAAGATGCACCTTATTACCCCTGATGCATTATGAACTTGAGTTTCACTAACTGAATCCACTCCTAACTTTGCAAAATAGCCCTCCTTGGACATAGTTGTTTCCTTCACTAAGGGATCGAGTACTCACTTGTTCCCTTAAAAAAAGGAGCGAGTGCTTTCAAAAGTAAGTGAAAATATATAAAATCATGAAAATTGTGCGCTCTCATGTGGGGTTTATGGGGAAATTAGTTCCATAAATTCCTAATTCTCATGAGAAATGGTCTTAACCATATTGATATGGTATAAATAAGACCTCAAAGGAGGAGAATTTACACAAAATCATTGTGATACTATATTTATCATCCGATCCCGATAAGTCAGAGCAATTTCCCCCTGGTTTTTATGACCAACATCTCCATGAATATTCCCATTCCCAACCTTTTTATCTCCCATTTTCTTAGATAGAGATCTAAGACATATTTGTCTTTCTCTTCTTCAAGTGGAACATGACACTGGAGGTCAAGTAGTCTCGAGTGGCCTGTGGCAGGGGGAATCTCGACGACGGTTATAGAAAATGTCAAAAACATAAGTCAAGTATACTACATTTGTACTGGTGTTTTTCTTTATAAAAATGGAGATCTCTTTTGTGTCCCCCTAGATATTGTCTACTTTTATTTTCATGTTTAATGCTCATTTTATAGTGTTGGTACTAACTCTCTTGATTGTAGTTAGTTATTTAGTTATTTCATGATTTAGTTATATTTTCCATATCTATTGTGATTTCACCTTAATCATAGGACAGAGTTTTCTCATCCGTAACAGAACTAGCGAATCCAATGGAGAATGACTCCTATAGTTATTCTCTGTAAGGTGTGCCTTATTACTTATAGGATTTCTGGTTGATTTCTCTAGTTTGTTTCCTACTTGATTGCTTGTTTACATTCTCTTCAAGCCAAATTTTAGGATTTTTTCCGAGGTTTTTTGAGAAATTTTCCCTCTAACTGAAGTCACTCATTGGTTTCCCTTGGAAACAAAGTGAATACTTGCTTGTTCTAGTTGAGTAGGGTGGGATTACTCACCCCTTTCCCTCACAAAAGGAGAGAGTGTTTCCTAGGAAGTGAATTTTCTTGTCCTCAACCCTATTTTTATGATTTTTTTTCTCAACCTTTTTGTTGGTTTGGGTTTCCTGAGTGTCTATTTACATTCAGAAACAACTTTTTGCATGCTTGATTAGTTGCATTTAGAATTCATCATAGAAAAGAAAAAACATTGTAGGTGTCTTTGCTTGATTTTTTGGTTTTGTTTGCATGTTTGAGGTGAAGTTGTCTCATTGCATTATTAGTTTTGTTTGATTGATTGAGTACGGTATGCATGTTTTTAATTATTGCAAGAAAGGGAAAAAATTTCATTGGTAGTTTTCATATTACATTGGATCTGGTTTTTGGAATTTTTCATGTTATAAATCTTTTCATTGAAGAATCAATGCAAGTTGAACGTCAATGTTCTTATTAGTTTTTCTTTTCAAGTATTTGAAATATCGCTAGTTGCATGTCTGATCCGGATTTATGAGCAGCATGAAATGAAATATAGATATATAAAATTAACACACATATATAGAAAACAATAACAAAGATACAATGAAACTTAACTTCTATTCAATAAAGAAATCTGATGAAACTGTAAAATGTAGAATGAAACAATCTTGCTCGAATGGTAGTAGCTAATCTCTGAGAAGAGATGTGGTGGATACACACATTCATTCTGAGCACATTAAAATGAGGCCTCCAGACCTTTTTAGCATTAAGAAGTAATAAAAAAAACCATATACATCCAAAAACCTAACCCTAGAAGATGAAGCGCCAAAAGTCATGTGGGCCCCGATGGGGTAAGTTGGTACCTCAACTTCCCGAGGTCGTAACTTTTTCATATGGTATTTGTTTTAGGCGCACAATAGTTCGTTGAAAAGGTATATTTGAGGAATACACATTATTCTGTCACACTCTTACTTTGTTAATAGTGTGACAGTGGTGAGCCCAAAAAATGTTGTTTAGGGCCTCAAAATGACCCCAAAATTTTAGGACCCGTAAAGCTAGAAAAAAACTACCAAGATGAGAACTCTATTTGAGCCATCTGGAAGAGATGGGTGGTCATCAATATCCACCTGGACCAATCCTCCCTCCTTAGGAAGAAATGGTCTCCATTGCATTGAGTTCCCCCATCAGATGAGGAAATTTCTATTGAATTTGGCCCCAAGTAAGCCACTTTCCTTGGTGCAAGAGTTGTCTTGCTTTGAAAAAACGATAAAGTTGAAGCTTTTGTTGGTGAGTTCCATTTAAATGTGCCTCCACAATCTAATAAGTGGATTCATGTTCAATGTAGTTAGGGTTGAGCTTTGTCGGTGTCAACTATTCTGCTATCTCTGAGGTGCCCGATAATGGTGGAAAATATGGCCGAAGGAGGTCCAAATTAAACACTAGGTGCAGGCCAAGGAAGGGGGGAATGTTGATCTAAAAATCATTGTCATCCATAGCTGTAAGATACCCACCTTGGTATTCTCTAGAGTTTGAGCTGATTTTTCTGAGTTTGAGTGATTGACACTGTGGTATTTCTTCAAACAGTGTGTATACCAACTGTTGTAGGTGAATTTTTTTTTATATCTTTTACAATGAAGAGACATTTTAACAATACATAGGTAATTTCCAATAAATGACAATCATTGAATATGTTACTACAAAGAAAAATAATAGAAATAATTGTTGCTAATTTATTTAAAGCCCAAGAGGATCACACATGATTGTCGCAACATTTACAAAAGAAATTTTATAATGATATTCCTATTTTATAACATCAACAAACCAATATAATAGATTTTAATGATTATATAGAACCTGGAACTTGTAGACTGAAGTGACAATCCTGTAGTAAACCGAGACTAGTAGAAATCAACATCAGTCTACTTTATGGGCTGTAAGGAAATCCTTCAAACAACAAATAATGGTCCCCGATGCTTGCTCGATTCTTCACATTAATCCCTTCAAACAAGGACCTTACCTCCCAAATATCGACCCCTTATAAATGTCTGCATATTCATTATCAAACAATTTGAGGTATGAAATCTTGGTGCACCCAGATATATAGAATACTTCATTCTCAACATATGTATGGATAACAACAAATATGTTTATCCTTGTTTCCAATGGGTGCATTCCCTTTGGTTACAATGATAACACTAATAGGTAGCTTGATTCCCTATGAGAATACTTAAGAAAAACACCAGGCTATATTCTCCATTCAATGAAACTTGCCTCCTTTATTATGGAAGAAATATTTGATATGTTTGTAACTAGGAAAACACCCAAATTAGAATAAAACGTGACATCTAGGTCAAGAACACAACCATCAATCAATAACAGACCCACAAAAATGAAGGTGCACCCAATCTGAAGAGGAATAACACTGCAACACAATAAACTCAGCCTGTGAATAAGAAATCGATCCCACAATGAATAACTCAGAAACCACTAGAATTTATTAGCAAAATCCACAAACTAATTCTGAAAATGATAGTTTTCTTAGTAATGAAGCTCACTGACGAAATCTGAGGTGATCATGTTCTCATATCTGACTAGGGTGTATAGTTTCAACATCGAAACTAGAGATGAGCAAAAAGGGTTTCCAAAAACCCTAAACTCTCTTCTCAAGAGCTCTCGAATCTATTTTCGAAATGAGCAAGTGTAAGAATGAGGAGAGACTCCTCACTTTTCTTTGATTATTCCTCATTTGAATTTTTCCCACTTATTATTTTACTTTATTTCATAAAGTCACTTAAGTGAGTTTTTCCCACTTTATAAAATTAAAGTGACATTTGAGTTGCCTAGGACCCATGTCCCCCTTTTTGATAAATTAATTTTATAAAGTCATCCTAGGAATTTTATGTCCCCTAGGTCCCTTTTTTTGTCTTAGCCCACGTAAATGGTTAGGCTAGCGGAATTTTCACCATGGTGCCTTTATGCGGAAGGGTAAATTACAGTCCTCCCTGTCCAAGATTGCTTATCCTCAAGCAAAATCAATCCTGGATGTTGAAGCACATGTTCTCCTTCCCAGGTTGCATCTTATGTAGGTAAGTTATTCCATTTAACCAGATATTCTTTGATGGTGCGATTCCTCAACCTACATTCCCTTAATTCCAAGATTTCTTTAGAAACTAGAACCAATTGTCCTTCTTCTTTCAAGGGTGGAAACTCAGTGGAAGTGGTGATATGATACCCCATTTCCTTCTTGAGGAATGAAACATGGAACACATTATGTATCTTACTACCCTCTGAAATATCTAGATCATATTCCACCCCAATTCTCCTCAAGATGCGATAAGGACCAAAAAATCGAGGTTTATTTTTTCTTCCCCTTTCATTTTGAGTGAGGATTTCCCATAGGGTGCAATCGTAAATAGACCAGATCCCCCACCTCAAGGATGCACTCTACTCGATGCCTTTCAACATACATCTTCTATTGATTTTGAGCTGACTGCAAATTGTCTCTGAGAACCTGTAGGATATCCTGGATTTCCTGTATCCAATATTTTTTCCGTAGGTTCCCAGCTATCACCAAATATTTGTTCCACGAATGTCAAAGAATAATAACCATACAAGTCTCGGAAGGGTGTCATCCCTATCGACATATGGAACATGGTATTGTAGCAGTGTTCCCCTAAGTGGAGCCATTTTATCTATGCTTTTTGTTGCCTTGACACATAATTCCTCAGATATCCCTCTAACCATTTGTTCACAATTTCAGTCTGTCCACCAGCCTAAGGATGATAAATGGTGCTTGATTTCAAATCTATTCCGAACAGTATAAATAATTCATGTTAGAATCCTTCCATGAATCGAGGATCCCTATCACTGACGATATTTTGTGGTAATCCATGCAATCACAATACCTCTCTTAAGAAATTTTCGGGCACCTGTGTTGTTGAATACCTAGAGGGTATGGTGAATAACTGTGCGAAATTTTTGATCCTATCAACCACTACATAAATGAAATCCTTCCCCTGTACCTGGGGCAACCCAGTGATGAAATCCATAGAGATTCTTCCCCATTTTTGTTCAGGAATGGGAAGTGGTTGCAGTAGTCCAACAAGGTGAGTGTGCTCTACCTTATTCTATTGGAAGACATTTCATTCCCTTACAAATCTCAGCACATTGTTTTTAAGGCCCTTTCACGCAAATATTCCCTAATTTTCTTGTAGGTTTTCAAGTACCCAGGGTGTCCAACCAATGGGGAATTATGTGCTACCTACATAATTTTGTCCTTAAGCTGGGACTCCGGTATGAGGTAGATCCTATATTTATAATAAATGATTTCATCGACAACTCTGTAGTGATCATCCTGTTTTTATCCATCGAGGATCTCGTAAGCAAACTGGTTCTTGGAATACTTTACCAACAATAGAGCTTTCCACTTTGTTGAAACCTCTATGAGTGAGAGAGTGGGTGGTATTCTAGAAAGGGCATCAACCGCCAAATTATTCTTTCCCTTCACATACTCTATCTCAAAATCATAAGCTTGAATCTTGCTAATCCACTTCTGTTGTCGCTCACTCAATTCTTTCTGTTGCATGAGGAATCTTAGGCTATTTTGATCTGTCTTCACCTTAAATCGATTCCTCGCCAAGTATTGTCTGAACTTGGCCAATGCATGCATGATGGCCAAAATCTCCTTTTCATATATCGAATAATTTTTCTCATACTCCCTGAGTTTGTGACTTTCAAAAGCAATGGGATGGTTATTTTTCATCAAGACAATCCCTATCTCTATCCCTGAAGCATCACACTCCAAAACAAAGGGCCGAATGAAATCAAGGAGTGCTAGAATAGGGCATGAGCTCATCACCTGCTTCATTTTCTTGAATGTCTCCTGGGCCTCCTCTATCCAAATGAAAGCGCCATTTTTTGTGAGAACAATCGGTGTCATTGTGACTCAACTCTGAGAATCCTTTAACACATTTCTTGTAGTAAGTGTAGAGACCAAGAAAACTCTTTAGTTCTATCACTTTTCTAGGAGTTGGCCACTCAATAATTTCCCTGATCTTTTCTTGGCGCACCTATACTCCATTCGCCCCAATCACGTGCCCCAAGTAGAGAATATCTATCATATCAAACTCACACTTCAATTCCTTTTCATACAACTGTTGACTCTCCATAATACCAAGTACTTCATCAAGATGTCGCATATGGTCTTCCCATGTTTTGTTGTATATGAGGATGTCGTCAAAGAAGACCAATAATAACTTCCTCAACTGCTTATTGAACACATGATTCATGCACAATTGGAAAGTGGCAGGGGTGTTAGTTAGCCCAAATGGCATGACCAGAAAATCATAATGCCCATAGTGACATCAAAAAGTTATCTTAGGTATGTCCTTCTCTCGTACCTTAATATGATGGTACCCTGATCAAAGATCAATCTTCGAGAAAAATTTAGCTCCCCTGAGCTCATTCATTAATTCATCGATCCTGAGTATGGGGTACCGATTCTTAATCATTTTCTTGTTTAAATCCATGTAATCAATACATATTAGCCGAGTACCATCCTTCTTCTTGACTAAGAAAATGAAAGAGGAAAACAGGTTGGAACTAGGGCAGATGTGGCCCATTTTCAACAATTCTTTGATGGTTTTTTCAATCTCATCCTTGTAAACTTTAGGGTGCTAATAGGGGTTTTTGATAACTTCTTAGACCCCCTCTTCTAACTCTATGATATGCGCAAAACCTATATCAGGTGGAATTCTAGGAGGAATGTCACTAAATACCTTATGATGTTTGCAGAGTAATACATGTAAGTCCTCTGGAAGATGTTGCAGACGGTCTGGTGGCTGTTTTTCAAAAATAAAACAATACTCTACAACCCACTCTATATCACCATGCCTCATGACTGCCTCCATGTTGTGCGATGACAAAATCTTCAGTGGGTATTGGTGCATGTCTCATAAGACCACTTTCTTTCCATCCTAGCCTATGAATTCCATCTCCATGGTCCTCTGATCAGTAGTGTATCTCCCAATAGAGTAAATACATTGAACACCCAACACTACATTGGTGTTTTTAATTTCCACCATGAAGAAATCATTTTTCATTGAGTAGTTTCCCATGGTTATTGTGAGTTGGGGAATCCACTTGGTGAAAATCATCTAGTGGCCTCCTGGTATGACTACTATGAACCCATCAAACTCCTTTTTCTAAATTCCTCTCCTCTCGACCATGTGGGCATCGATGAAGTTATGGGATTCTCCCCCATCAATCAATATTATCATCTTGTTCCCCTGTAGGAAACCTTTGACACTAAAGGTATGATACCTTAGAAATCCTGACATCAAGGCCATGACTGGGCCCTTATCCCAAGCCTGTGAAGAGTCCTCTCTGGATGCTAGATGTTCCTGGTCCTCTACCTACTCCACCTCATCATCCTCGTCACTGTCACTGTCAGAGTATACCTCAATGTAATGGGCCTTTCCCATTTTTTTCTTCCCAATGCATCTATGTCCTGGTGCCCATGGTTCCTGATAGCGGAAACACGATTTCTTTCTCCTAAATTATCTCTTAGTCTCTTCATCCAGTTTTGGATTTTTGTCCCAATTTCTCTAAGGTGGTGTGGTCTCCTTAGTCTTTGGGGTAAAATGGGTTCAGGAAGAAACTAAATTTTAGGTATTGCATCCTGCATGTCATGAGATCTGTTGACTACATCATGTAAAGAGGTGGGTGTGTAAGCCTTGACCCATCCTCGTAGAGGCTCCAATAGCCCCTCAATAAATAGAATCACCAAACGGGTCTTTGAAATGTTTGTCACCATGACAAAAACCATATGAAACTCAAATATATAAGCCTCTTGGGTACTTGTCTTCTTGAGCTGAGCCAACTCTCTGAAGTGAAGCTCTAGATCCTTCCTGGCAAATCTCTCGATGAGTTGTGTGAAGTCCAGGTAGGAGGTAACCCTGACATGTACCAAGGTGACTAACCCATGGTACCACCACTCATGGGCCTCATCATCTAGGCGCAATGTGGCCAACTTAATGGAATCTATCTTTGTCATCTAGTGCAGTTGGAAATAAGTGTCTAGATTCTACACCCATGACCTCGTGGAGCATTTAGAGCTCCCATCAAGGTTGGGAATGGTGACCTTCCCAAGGGTATGCTGCAACTCAAAATTTTGTGTCATGGGCCCTCTTAGTCAGTTTCTTCTCTTCATATTCCAGAACTCTTCAAAAGACATGGTTGAGTGGAAATCATCTCCCAACCTCCTATACTCCTCTAAATATGCCCTATAAGGCTCATCTTGATCAACCTGCATTAGTGGACCTGCGACATCATTCAAAAATTGAGGCATAGTGGGTTTGGGGGATTTGGTATACAATTGGGGGTGGCTCTACATGGTAGTACATGAATGGATACCCTCTCCATTGTTTGATCCCCCATCACCATTTTTATTTTTATTTGTTGGGCCCTCCAAGGAATTCTTCGCTAGCTTCTCCATAAGGTCCATCATGACCTTTTGAATCTTGGCCAAATCATTCAAAATATTGAACAAACTATTGATCCTGGCATCATTTTCTTGCCCCATAGTTTCTTTTCCCTTAAGTATGATAGATGATTCTTCCTCTCATGTTTCTTCTTCTCTAGCCACTTCATCTCCTTCCCACATAGAGGGTCGCGTGTTCTTCCCATATGTCTTTTGTAGGTAATGTTTTGTTCGTCTTCTAGTCTCATAAATTTGATTATAAGTTCCCCTAAAATCCCAAAGCTCTAAAGGAACATGCTTTGATACCACTGTAAGATACCCACCTCGATATTCTCTAGAGTTTGAGGTGATTTTTCTGAATTTAAGGAGTGATTGGCACTGAGGTATTTCTTCAAAAAAATTGTATACCAACTGTTGTAGGTGCAATTTTTTTATATCTTTTTACAATGAAGATACCTCTTAACACTCCATAGGTAATTTCCAATAAATGAAAAATGATTGAAGATGTTATTGCAAAGCAAAATAATAGAAACAATTGCTGCTAATTTATTTAAATCCCAAGAGGATCACACATAACTGTCTCAGTATTTAGAAAGTTTCTAATGATATTCTTAGCTTATAATATCAACACACCAATATAATAGGTTGTAATGATTAGGTAGAACCATAAAATTCTAGACTGAAGTGACATTCATGTAGCGAACTGAGACTAGTAGAAATCAACAACAACAATCTACTTTATGGGTTGTAAGGAAATCCTTCAAACGAAAAAATAATGGTCCCCAGTGCTTGCTTGATTATTCATAGTAATCCCTTCATAAAAGGACCTTACCTCACAAATCTCAACCCCTTATAAATGTCTACATATTTATTATCAAACAAAATGAGATATGATTGGTTGGTGCACCCAGATATATAGAGTTTTGTTCTCAAAAGATGTATGGATAGCAACAAATATGTTTATCCTTGCTACCAATGGGTGCATTCCCTTTGGTTCCAACGATGAAACTAATAGGTAGCTCAATTCCCTATGAGATTAATTTAGAAAAACACTAGGCTATATTCTCCAATCAATGAAACTCTTCTCCTTTATTATGGTAGAAATATTTGATCTGTTTTCAACTAGGACAATGCCTAGGTTAGAATAAAACTTGACCTCTAGGTCAAGAACACAACCCTCAATCAATAACAGACCCATAAAAAATGAAGGTGCACCCAATCTAGAGAGGAATATAACTGCAACACAGTAAACTCAAACTGTGAATAAGAAATCAATCCCACAATGAATAACTCAAAAACCACTAAAATTTCTTAGAAAACTCCACAAATCGATTTCTGAAAATGATAGTCTTCTTAGCAATGAAGCCCACTAAAGAAAATTGAGGTGATCATGTTCTCATATCTGACTAGGGTGTATAGTTTCAACACTGAAACTAGAGATAAGCACAAAGGGTTTCCAAAAACCCTAAAAACTCTTCTCAAGAGCTCTCGAATCTATTTTCCAAATGAGAAAGCATAAGAATGAGGAGAGATTCCTCACTTTTCTCCTTTTATTCCTCATTTCCATTTTTCCTGCTTACTATTTTACTTTATTTCATAAAGTCACTTAAGTGAGTTTTTCCCACTTTATAAATTTAAGGTGACTTTTGATTTTCCTAGGACTCATGTCCCCCTTTTTAATAAATTAACTTTATAAAGTCATCCTAGGAATTTTATGTCCCCTAGGTCCCTTTTTCCGTCTTAGCCCATGGGAATGGTTAGGCTAGAAAATTTTTCACCATGGTGCCTTTGTGCAGAAGGGTACATTACAACAACCTTGATGATGGTGTAAGGTCCATAGTACAGTGAATAGAGCTTCCAATGGGGTCATGTAAGACGTTCTTTCTGCAAGTGCAACCAAACCTTATCTCCCACCTGAAACTTATGTGGCACAATGTTGATCGGCGCTACTTGTACTTGGCATTGGACTTATGGAAAATATCCTGAACCTATTGGTGGATGTGATGGATTCATTCAATGAACCACTGGATTTATTGACTTCGGTTTGAGCATGGGATGATTCTTCCTGGGTGGACACAAGGGGTAGTGCAACATCTGTGGGACCCAATGGTTGAAATCCCAACCCCACTTGAAAGGGGCTATGGCTGGTTGAGCTATGTGTGGATATTTTTTAAGTATGTTAAACATAGGAAATACTCTCATCCCATGTGTGTGAATTCTTGGAATTGTACATGCACAATATATGCACGATCATCCTGTTGATGACCTCGGTTTGGCCATTCGTTTGGGGGTGGAAGGTCATGGATTTGGTGAGCTTGGTGTCCAGCCTTGACCAGAGGTTTGATCAGAATGTGTCGAGGAACCGATTGTCCCAATCTAATATGATGTTTAGTGGTATCCAAAAATGTACCCACACTCATTCAAAGAAGATCTTGGCAGTGGCGTCTGTTGTGATGCTCTTATTGCAGGTGGCCAAAATCACCATCTTGGAAAATCGATCAACAACCATAAAAGCACAGTCATTTCATTGCTTGGTTGAAGGAAGGCCTGACATGTATTCCATTGAGATGGATTCCCAGGGCCTATAGAAAGTAGGTAGAGGGGTGTACATGCATTGTTTCTTAATGGCTAGTTTGACAATGACACAGGCCATGCGAAACTTGATATACTTGTTGACATCCTGTTAATGTTTCGGGCAATAAAAATTTTGTTGCAACATTTCCACTGACTTTTCTATGTCAAAGTGTGCTTCCACCTGACTGTAGTGAGATTCCTAAATCATATTTTCTCACTCACTTGATGGTACACATAGATGGTCCAGATGGCACAACAACCCATTCTAAAGATGGAAATCAATAACAACTATATTTGTGCCCAACATATGGTAGGTAGTGGCAAAGTCAGGATATCTCTTGTATATTTGGGGTAATCCAGAGGTATCATGTCCACATTAGTGTATCACCATGGTTAGTGTTTCCACTTTAGGTTGAATGAGGAAGTCAACTACGTGGTTGATTCTCTTTGTCTTATACTTGATGTTGAGATGAAACTATTGCAAGTATGTGGACCACTTCTGATGGAGTTCATTCTGTAATTTTCCTTGTGTCTTCATGAAATGAAAAGTATTATGATCAATGTGGATGACTTTCTCCCTCTCAAGAATGTAATTCCTCCATTGGCAATAGGCTTGTACAATGGAGTACATTTCCTTGTCATAAGTGGGGTACTTATGTATGGTATTTGATAGCGTATCACTATCATAGGCCACGAGATGTCCATGTTGAGTGAGAACTATACCCACAACATAGTTTGAAGCATCTTTCTCGATCTCAAAAGGTTGTTGCAGGTCGAGTAATGAGAGCATTGGGGTTGAGCACAAGCGCTAATTCAAATCATCGAACACTTTTTGTTGTGACTGGCCCCGCACAAATTTTTCCTTGCCACCACCTATGGTCACTTAGCTAAGGACCCATGAAATGTGGGAGAATTCCAACACGAACCTATTGTTATTAGAAAAATCAGTCTATGTGAACACAAACTGATTTCCCTAGACTTGGAAACCAAGACTAGAACAAAGCATGGTAGAACATATAAATTTCCCTAGGTTTATGTAATAAAAAATAATAGCTAGCAAGAGCTCACACCTTTTAATAGATGTTTGTCCTCGCTAGTCACAGTTTCTAGCTCCCTTCTGAGACTTGTGAATGATAACCTGTAAGAAGACACAATACAACAAGAGTGAAAGCAACAGTAGTATATTTTGATGAAACCTATGCAAATGATCAAGGAGAAATACAACAAAGATAGTCAAACATAAACAACCTTTGTGGGAAAGAAACTATGTTTCTGTATTAACAATAATGAAAATAGAGTACAACCAAAGCCTTGATGTTGTGAAGATCCTTCCAAAAAGTTCACTACTCCAATACCCACAATGCATCTATGGAATCCATCACCATAAACTGACTCCTTTAGCTAATATTGAATACCTCCAAGCAAAATAATTACTAACAATCTTCTAATAACAAACTAGAAGCAAAGCTATCAATCATTATTCTCCATTCACTATTAACCTTTACTCATGAGGGAAACCTCCTTTTATAGATTGACGAGGAATAGGGTGAGGAGGTTAGGAAGAGAGGTTAGTATGGACCCTTAGATAAATAGTATGGGTGATATCCAAACCAATCGAAGGACACCTCATCTTGAAGCTTCTCTTTTAGAATCTTCTCAATTTTCATTGTTTTCTCCCCTTTTAAGTAGTGTCGCACCTTGCTATGTTGAAACCTAAGACAATGTCGTACCCTGCAAATGGTGCAACATGCAACACTTGAGGGTGTTGCACCTTGCAGCGGTGAAATATGCGACACTCTCTTAAATTAAGGATTTGAAGTCCCTGATAACATGTTTAACCCATTTTGCATGCTTTCCTTCTCTCAAAGTAAGGTTCTTCTTCAACATTCATAGTTTGTATGCTCTGGATGATAGAGGATAAGTGAACATCATCAATTGTGACAAAATATTGTGTAGCATAATTCTCCCCAAAGTATGAAGCTAGAAGGGGTGATATCTAAAATACTTTTTCATGTGGGTATTGAAATAAAGAACTCATTAGTTGGAGACCTGTCAACAACAAAAAAATAATTATAGTATCATCTATGAGGTAGACATTCTCATACTCAGAATATAAATGAATCAAAGCATAGATATTTACATGCAAATATCCTTGTCATGTATTATAGGTCATGGCCACCAAATTACATCGTGGATCCATGCCAAAATGTTTCAAATCTAAACATAGCCATCAAAAATACATTGTGGATAAGTTGTCATTGAGGCATGCAAGTTAAAAGGTACTGTAGAGTTTCTAAACTGTCTTCCTAGATAATGTGTTGAAGTCGATAGGAAGTGGTACATCGTAGGAAGGCCTTGATGTATCTGGCGTCAATGACACGAAACATGTACAAATATTTGAAGTGGATAGAGCATGAATTGTTGTATGCATGACTTATATATTTATTCCTGACTTCATACTTTCAGGTTCTCTCAAAACATAGAGATATTTCACACTCCTAAAGGCTCCCAAACATAGTTGTTTCTCTCACCTCCATAGTATTGTAGAATTACTTCACTATAGTCATTAAAATTTGCATATTTCTAGTTCATGATTAATATCTATTCAGGGATAACTCACATAACTTTCACATTGTAATTAGAAAACCTTCTACAGTTTGTATCAATTTACATTCCCTAATTCAACACTTTGTATTCCTTCTCTGCACTATGCCATTTACTTTTCTTCTCTACATTTTAATTTGTATTTAGAGCTTGACTCAATGAAAAAATACCCCTGTGATTTTAGAAAACAAACAAGAGATATTTCCTTTGGTTGTAGTCTCTTCAATTTCATCTCTTGATATACATAACTGTGATTACCATATCTCTGGGATTTCGAGAATCCAAACAAACTGTGCACTAATGATTTCATAGACCCAAAGGAGAAATGTAAACAAGATATTTCATACTTTTGTGATTTCCAGATCCCCAAAACGAAATGTAAACCTGCAATTTCAAAACCCAGAAGTATGATTTCATAGTTATCTTCATGTTCTTGCACCATACACATGCCTTCACTTTCATTAATTGTTTCATTATATATACAAATCATGTTGATCCTATCTAGACCCAAATGTAGTGTAAATGACTAATTTTTTTTTCCAGCATGTACAATTGTTCCTTCTCCCTCCAACGTGAAGGAGACTCGGCTTGATCTATTCAAAACTAATTTACAAGAGATGTGGACCCATCATGGCCAAGAATCAAGATGGTTGTTAAAAAAAATTCATAATGTTTCCAAAACGTTACCAATATGTTATTACCAAAAACCTATATTTTTGTAGTTGAGTTTCTTTGAGTCCCCAACACATTATTACCATAATCCCTAATTCATGTGGTTGAGTTGCTTCATGTAGATTTACTTCAAAATCTATCCAGAGTATTACCATCACATTATTACTATAGTCCACCATAATCCTGAATTCCTATAGTTGAGTTTATTTGAATGATTTAAGGAAGATGAATGGTAAACTTCCACTTGGAGAAAGATCCTCACATGTTGAACTTACTTGTCCTTCTTTCATTCTTGTTGACAAACATGCTGCAAAAAAACATACTGGCAACTGCACTCATACATTAATCAACCAATGACCTCAATAACACCTTATCAATAATGCCACATCAAGAGTCCAACAGTCACTTTGATATCAATGGAACCACTCATTGTCACACTTGCAACCACTTTGATATCAATGACAATACTTTCTCAACAATCCCCCCCTTTGTCATTGATGGCAACCTAGTAACACCAAAAACTTATTTACCAGACTTCTCCTTTGTCGAAAATACTTTTGTACTCTACTACTGACCTGCTCCCCCTATCACTGTACTGTTGAAACCACATGTTTTTACTATTACTCCCCCCCTTTGACACCAATGACAAAAGGTACACTCTTCCACTCCCCCTTTGATTTTGATACCTTCTGTAGTTTTTTGAAGAATCTCCCCTTGTGCTTGTGGCTTCTCTATGTTCCCACCATCTTCCCACGTTTGATGAAGCTTGTGAAATTTAATTAAGAATGGAAATGACTCCCTACTTTTATATGAAATACTCAAATGTATCTTTGGGAAGTGTTTTTTTAAAGATGTCTACAATTTGTTCCTTTATAGGCACACAATCCAATCTAACAACTTGGTTTGCAACTTATTCTTGTAGAAAATGGTACTTGATGTGTATGTGTTTTGTTTTTGAATGCATGATAAGGTTATTATAAATTCTTATCGCAATATTATTATCACACAATATGGAGATTGGTTGCTTATATTCAACCTAGATGTCTTGTAAAGTTTGCTTCATCCATATAACTTGAGTGCAATAGGTTATTGCTACAATATATTCTACTGTTGTAGTAGACAAAGAAATTAATGATTGTTTTTTGCTCAACCAGGACACCAAGCAATTTCCTAAGAAGAATGCACACTTTATTGTTCTTTTTATGTCATCTATACAACCTTCCAAATCAACATCAGTATATGTTGTCAAGGTAAATCCTTCATCTTTTAGATACCATAATCCACAGTCTAAGGTACCTTTAAAGTATCTAAATATTATCTTAACTACATATACACGAGTTTCATTTGGTGTTGATTGAAACCTTACAACTGCTCCAACTTCTTGCATGACATTTGTCCTTGAGGCTGTCACATATAACAAAATGTCAATGATATATATGTATAATTTTTGGAATGCTTCCATGGATTCATCATCTTTGTTTATCTTTCTTCCTGTAATCATAGGAGTACTAACTAGCTTGCAGTCTTCCATCTTGAATTTCTTAAGCATCTCCTTAATGTATTTTATATGAGATATGAGTATACCTTTGTTGGATTGAGAAATTTGCAGTCCTAAGAAGAATGATAATTCTCCCAGCATTGACATTTCAAACTCTTTATGCGTTACTTCATAAACTTTTTACTCTATTCTTTGTTACTACTTCCAAATATTATATCATCCACATAGAAAATAATAATTATCATGTCCTTATATTCTATTTTGATGTAGATGTTATTGTCTATGGGTCCTCTTTTAAATCCTTGTTGTTGTATATGCTTGTCTAGTCTTGAGTACCAAGATCTGGGAGCTTTCTTTAAGCCATAAAGAGATTTCTTGAGTTTTCATACATAATCTCTATCTTATGATAGTTGGAAGCCTCCAGGTTTCTCAATTTATACTTCTTATTCTATATTTCCATTTAGGAATGTTGACTTGACATCCATTTGATAAATTTTGAAGTCTTTGTAGTAAACAAATGCCAAAAACATCTTGATTGCTTCCAATATTTCTATAGGGGAAACTGTCTCTTCAAAGTCAATTCCTTCAATTTGAGCATATCCCTTGCATACTAGTCTTTATTTGTTTCTAACTTATTGTCGATTCTCATTATGTTTATTCCCAAAGACCCATTTTGTGCCTATTACATTTTTATCCTTGGGTCTGGGAACAAGTTCCCAAGTTTTATTCTTTTCAATATGGTCCAACTCTTTATTCATGGCCTTAACCCAATGCTCATATTTGTTGGATTCTTCAAAGTTGTTAGGCTTTATTGTGGATAATAAAGAAAAGTTAACTTGTTCAGGCAGACTGTTTAATCTTCTCCTCAATTGAGGTCCTGCACTCTTGTTTCTAAGAATTTGATTTTCAGGGTGATTCTTCTTTTGTACATACCTTGAAGGTCTTTTGGTGTTGTATCTCTCCGTCTCCTTTTCTTTTTATTTATTTTTTTACCTTATTTTTCTATTGTACTTCTTGTTTTTATTATTCTTCTTGTTCTTCCTTTGTTTGTTCTTTTTCTTATTCCTCTTCATGTCGTCCTTCTTCCAAATATTCATCTTCTTCTATGAATTTTGTTTATTTTGAATTCTTATTTGATTTATGTGACTTTTCATCATCTACCTTTACATATACACTCATTACTATCTTGTCTGGCCTTATACTTCATCATCTATAGGCCTTACTTTCATATGTGTAACCTAGAAAGATTCCTTCATTCATTCTAGAATCAATTTTTCCCAAATTTTCTTCATTTCTCCTTATGTAACATTTGCTTCCAAATACCTTGAAGTAATTGATTATTTCAAGTCTACCTTTACAAAACTCATATGGTGTTGCATCACTATTTGTTCTAAGAAATCCTCTATTTAGAATATGAAAAACGTTATGTACTTCTTCTTTCCAAAACGTATCTAACAAGTTGGAGTCATTCAGCATGGTTATGGCCATCTCTTGCATGTTTTTTTTTCCTCTCTGCTACACCATTATGTTGTGGTGTCCTAGCTACCAAAAATTGTCTTTTGATTCTGTGCATCTCACAAAATTTATCAAATTCATTTGAGGTAAACTCACCTCCATTATCCGATCCTAAGTATTTGATTTTGAGATTAGTTTTGTTTTAAACTAGCTCCTTAAACACTTTAATTTTTTCGAATGCTTTTGATATTTTCTTTAAAACTACAACCCATGTCACTCTAGTATGATCATCAATAAATAACATAAAATAAGACTCACATTGCAAACTTTTGGTTTTGGTTGGATGTTATCGGATAAATCAGTGAATGAGAGAACATAAACTGATCTCCCTAGATCCGCCCGGATCTAGAACAAAACAAGACAGGACATGATGCTTTCCCTAATATTTAATCATTGAGTTTACTATCAAACATGAAATGAGTGGCATACCTTTGAATATCACTTCCTTATGTATTTTTTGTCCCTGCTCCACTCCGGTGCTCTTGTGATATTGGATTTGCAATGAAACACAAATGAACCAAAGTGAAAGCAACAATAGTATATTCAATGAAAACTTACACATGTGATGAAGGAGTCATGTAATAAAATGAGAATTATTTTATGGGAAAGAAACATGCAACTGTATTATATTAAGAAAAAGTGGAAGATACAACCAAACATCCTTGATGTTGCAAGGTTCCCTTTTGGTGGCCCTTTGCT
Organism: Picea glauca; assembly: GCA_000966675.3. Classification (NCBI taxonomy): domain Eukaryota; kingdom Viridiplantae; phylum Streptophyta; class Pinopsida; order Pinales; family Pinaceae; genus Picea; species Picea glauca. The sequence goes on along the minus strand of JZKD02S2056969.1, from coordinate 117,903 downwards.
CCAACACACACACTTTCTCCAAAATTGCATGAAGAAGATCCACAGTAACTTGATGGACCAATGAAGACCTAAAGCATCAATTGAAATAGAATCCCTCACACAATTCTCAGCCTATTCTTTCATTAATTCCTTACTTACTTGTTTTCTTAACCTTTTCCATGAGAAACCCATTCTTATATAGGAGAAAGAGATATGGTTAAATAGATTAGGATGATCCCACCAAATCAGAGAGGCAAGTAGGATCCAAACCATACAGATGCAACCTCACATTCTAGAAGATTCCCTTCTAGAACCTTCATGAACTTCAACCTTTTCTCAGTCTTTCAACACTGCCACACCCTGGCTATAGGATAGCCTGCGGAAACGTCGCAAGGCAGTTTCAGGACAGACTACGATGATCAGGCATCGCCACACTATATCTTATGCTTGGCCTGTGACATCCTTTCTTAAAAAGGTTTTGAAGAATAAGAAGCCAGTCACTTTTTTCATGAAGAAACGTTCTTTTGGGAGCTTGAACACATGTTATAGAAACATCGCCAAGGTGACTAAAATTATGTGTAACATTGGCCCACAAAGATTAGTATGAATGAATTGCAAGGGATTTCAGGTTGAATGCTCCTTTATCTTGAAAGTGACTCTGGTCTACTTTCCATGTTGGCACTACTTGAAAATAGGATCCGAGGGTTTTATAATTGGGGACCTATCTCTTAAAACATGTTTCTTGTTGATTTTTACCAAATTATCCAAGTTTAGGTGCCCCATTCTTCTATTCCATAGCCAAATTTGATCAATCTATCCCATGCAACATTTATCTCCCTTAATTTAATCTAAATGTATATGTTGTTAGGAGATCCTAATGTTGTAGCAACCAATATTCTTGATTTTTCACCTCTTATTTCACACTTTTGAGAGTCAAAAGAAATAATGTGTCCTTGGTCACACATTTTACTAACACTGAGTAGATTGTGCTTCATATTTTCAATCCATAATACATTTTCTTCTTTGACTTTCTCATTTCCAAGGTTGATTGTTGCTTTTCCAATTATTTTGGCAAACCCATCATTTCCAAAGGTGACATTTCCTCCTTTTTCCCTTTTCAGAGCTAAGAACTGTCTTTGATCCCCTATCATGTGCTTAGAACATCCACTATCAATATACCATTGGATTTTTTTTCTTTGTGCATGTAAGACTAGGTTGCTTCCTTCTTTTGTTGATCCGATTTTCTCTTCCTTACTCTTGTGTTTTAATCCTCATGTTTAGAAAATAATCTTTCTTTTTTGTTTTGTTTAGTGGGCTCCAATCTTCTCCTTCACTCATATGCTTTATGTCAAAAAATTTACACTTGTAACATTCAATGTTGAAGTGCATTAGTGGAGAAAATGAGTTATAATTTCTGTCAGCAAATCCCTGAGATGTTCTATATTTGTTGCCTACAAAATCATTCTTGGGAGTCTTGTAGACATCTTTATTTCTCAAGTGGTTATTTCTTGTATTTTCCCTGCAATTAATGATATTTTGCCCAAAATTATGACAAAAGAAATAGTGACCAAGAAAAATATTTAGATACCTTGTTGTGGGAGGTCTTGTTGGTGGAACAAATTTGTTAAACTCATTTCTATTGTGGAAATGAGAAGAATTTTGTTGATCATATTTATTATGTTTGTTGTATTATGCATTTTTAATAGTATTTACACTATGGTTGAGACCCCTAAGCACAATATCATAGATTTGAGGCTTCTCCTTATTCTATGGTATCACAGGATCTACACTTTCATCAACATTTTTCTAACTGTTGTTATAACCAAGACCGGTTTTGTCAAGTGTTGATCTTTGGATACCGAGAATATATTCTAGGATTGTTGAACTCTTTTTAAACTTCATATTTGTGTTCAACTATGGAACTGTCTTATCTAGTTCTTTTCTTAGAAGTACAGTTTCATGTCCTCTCTCATGAAAAATTTCTTCCATTTCTTTGATTTTTTTTGTCAAAACCACTTCAATTTTACTAGCCTCCTTCAATTGTCTTTAGACTAATAATTTCAATTTAGCCATTGGTTTCATAATATTATTCTTTTGATTTTCTTAATTGTTACTTGAGTGATACATTTTTCTTTCTGAGTTTCTCCGGTTCACTTAGAGCACAAATTAGTTCACCTTCAAGATTTGACTCTCCTTCATCATTATAATCTTCATTGTTTATGTCTTTGTTATCACTGAAATTCCGTCCGCACATGGCGACAAGAACTCCGCATCGTCAAAACAGGACTGGAGTCATTCATGGCACAGGATTAATTCCATAGCATTGCAAAAGGGTCAAAAACTATACAAAATGACCAAAAAATTGAAAGGCGCTTTACATCATCTGGGTGCGCGTGCGTATGCGCATAACAACAACGTACAAAGCACGCATATGTGCACAAGGCACAGCTGTTGGGCGAAAAACCCGCGCGCCTGCTAAACGACGCATTTATTGAAATCGGTCGGCCTCCCAACCACTAATGGATCGGCTCCCAAGTCGATTTGACACCAAATCCGAGCTCAATCCTCATGGTAGGCTGGTCAAAGACCTAATTGTTCCCTAAAGAGCCCCTTTTCACATTCAAAAGAGGTCACATAATAACCCAATGCTTGGCTATAAAAATCCATGAATAACCACCATTTTCTCAAGGAATTCTATGTATTGTTATGCTG
>JZKD02S2056969.1:101470-113955 GCA_000966675.3 Picea glauca | reverse complement strand
AGTTATTTCATCCTTCACTAGTATCTCTTCCGGTGACTTCAGACCCCACTGTTGAGAGCTATTGGAAGGTCCAGTGCTATTTGAGAGGAAGGACGTTACGTCTTCTAGGACACGATCATTTTCTTTCTTTTGATTCCCCCACGCAGACAAAACCCTCTTACCCACATATATGTTTCTATCTCATTTATGTATGATGCACATCTGATTACAGTTTGACTTTGATATATATATTGTGTAAAACAGTCACAGCAAAGACTCTTGGTTCTATATTTCTCTCACCACTTGTTGCACACATTTTCACACAATTAGTCTGACATCATAGGGGAACCACAGAACCCCCGTCGTTCTCGACGCTTACTCAACCTTCCTCCTATTTTAGGGGGAGTATCTGGTCGTACTCATTCATCAGTACCTCCTTCACACACTCCTGTGAGTGCTACCATCTTAGGATCAGCTTTGCTTGGTTCTACCTTACTTGGGTCCAATTCCCAAGGACACACAGTCACTCGCTCTCCTTTGCACGGAAGCGGGGGACAACCCACCTAGTCCCCAACAAGGGCCAGGTTCACAACACACTATGGTTGGAGCTAACCCTCCACCCCCACTACAGATGCCATACTTGGCCTCTCTCAACATACCGGATCTCACCAATCTTACCAATGATCCTATATTGCATGATGCCACATGGCCTGCAATGCCAACCAAACATCCTTCAGACATACCAAAGTTTGAAGGAAAGGCAGGGGACGACCCCACCAATCATGTCATGACCTTTCATCTATGGTGTTCTTCCAATAGCATCATGGAGGATTCCGTCCGACTGCGATTATTTCAACGCACACTTACTAGCCCATCAGCCAAATGGTATGTCGAAGAAAAATCAGGGTCCCATACGACCTTTGAATCCTTAGCCAAAGCATTCTTAACTTTCTTCCAATTACCCATCCGCCATGACAATGGTCTTGAACTACTATCTAATTTCAAACAGTCCTCAACCACCCACATCGCTGACCACATTCATGAGTGGCGTAGGCGACGTAGTTTGTGTAAAGCCGAAACCACCAAACAACAATGCCTTGACTGGTTTCTTAGATCACTTGTCGCTCTCCTTGGTAAGGATGTGGCTTCTACCTTCCCACATTCAGAAGAGGAAGCCATCAGCAAGGCTCAACAATATGACCTCATTTATGCACAGTCAGGATACTTGTACACTGTACTTCCTGATCTGCCAAAACCTGTGCCGTTTGTCCAGGACAAACATGGGATGTCTCACTCAGTAGACGGACTAATAGGTGCCACCACACACCATGGTCCACAACCCCAACCACCACCGATGTATGGAACACCTCAATACCCGTCGACATATGGGGGCACTCCTTATTTTCCCCCACCCCCTTATCAACAGTTGTATCCTGTTGCTATACCTCCACCCATTAGTGGACCACCACCGGCACCTGCCATACATCCACCTATACCCTCAACTAGTGGTCCTCCCTCCACGTCATCTTATAGTACTAGTGAAAGTGCCACGCCTTCCTATGTACCTTATGGAGCCGCACCACCACAGAACCCTTACTTTCCCTTTCCAGGTCCTCCACAACCCATGGCTCCCCCACATCCTCATGCGGGGGTAAACTTTGTTCAACCCTCTGCTACTCAACAATACCAGAATTTTGAACAAATAAACACAGCCAACCCAACTCATCCATCAAACAATAACAGGAGGAAAGGACGGAACAGGAATAACAACAATTCGGGTCAAGGCGGGAATCAACCCCCACAGCATCAACCCACTGGGGGCAACCAGAACCAAGGGAATCAAAACCCCCAAGGGGGCAATAACAACAAATGCCCAGGGCGGAATATTGTTAAAACTATCCACCCTTGTTCTCTTTGCGGCGTATATGGTCATTACACTCACCATTTCCCACAGATCGCTGATTTCAAAAGGTTGAAAGACTCTGGAAGCCTCCCCCCTCCTCCGGCGCAACATGCCCCGCAGCAGGCACAACAACAATATGCGCAACAACCCCCTCCCGCCATACTACAAAATCCTATCCCACACCAAGGGGTCATAAATACCTAGCAGGACACGCAACATCCCCCACCTCAAGTGGGCCAATATCATAGCCCCAACAGTCCAGCAGAGCGAACAATTGTCCTCACCAGTGAGGAAGAAATCCTTCTACAAACACGCAATCGTCAGTATCCTACAACAACTGAGTAGACTCCTATCTCTCCAGAGACAAACCTTACACCAATGGGACCCCCGTTGATGATCCCTCGCCCTTCTGTCAAACCACCATTACGCATCCCTCGCATCCCCTTGTGTAGGAATGTTCACAACCCACAGGCTAGGGCAGCACATAACTACAGCTTGGTCAATGACTTAGCGCAATCCCCGGCTGCCATGTCAGTTCTGAAAGTCCTCCAGACTTGTCCAACGCAGCGGAAGTCACTACTTTCCGCCTTAGGGGCAGTTGACCTGGCCGATACTCGCCTCATCACTTTTGACCTTGATAGTTGCGAACCACGCCTTCCCGTCGTCGTTTCTATACAAGTACCAGTAAAAATACGGAACATCACCGTCCATCGGTGTATCATCGATGAAGGGGAATCTACATGCATCATGTCCAAGATAGTATGGTAGAAACTCGGTTCCCCGGAACTCATACCATCCGCCATCACATTACGAGCTTATGATGGACGACCATCCTCTCCTGAAGGGCTCCTCCAAAATGTCCCCGTTGAACTCGGAGGCAAAACCATTCTCATTGATATCGAAGTTATCGACGTCACACTCGATTACAATATCTTGTTCGGACGTAGCTACATGTATGCTATGAAGGAAGTGGCATCTTCAGTCTTTAGGACAATCTTGTTCCCCCACAATGGAAAGATTATGACCATCGACCAAGTCTCGCATTACGAGCCTAACCCATCTGCCAGTCTCGATAACATTCTTCCTCTCATTCATTCAAACCAAGACGTATATCCACTCGTCGAGATGGGTCCTGGGATTTTCAAAGATCCATCCTTGTTAGGGACGTACCATGGAGCACCACCACTCCTTCCCCCTAGCCAAGTATGCGTCGTTTCCTCTAAGGAAACTCTCTAGGAGGATGCTCATCCTCCTCAGGAGGCTTCAGTCATTCCTGACGTCTCACCAGTCGCAGCACCACTCCCACAGGAGCCTCCTGCGAACTCGTCGACCCCCACAGTCCATGAATCAACACCCCCTCAGGGGCCTAATCCCATCTGGGAGGCAGTTCCCCGACCCCTCACTCAAATTCTCTTCTTTTACCCTCCACCCAGTATCGAAGATTTCCAGGTAGCCGCAATGCTCACCTTACCCAATATGGTGTTAGCAATCCCAGTGTGGTACTTACATCCACCTGAGATGGTCCCTTGTCCACAGGCAGGACTCCCCATGACGATTCTTGTCATCACTCCCACTGACCCCACTACCCCCTTACTCCCTACCCCCCCTGCTACCGCCGGGGGCAGGCGACAGAAGAAGGAGCCCACAGCTCCACTTCCTCCACGCATTCCACCCCCTTGCGCATTATGTGACAAAGAGCGTCACCAAACCAACAATTGCCCATCGCTACCAGAATTACGGAATTTGATTCCCCCCAACCCAACCCCCACACCACCCATTACTACTACTACCACTCAACCTTCCAGTAGTAAAGGGTTGAAGACCAAGTTCGTGTGTGCCATTTGTTCTGAGTATGGCCATTACACCCATCATTGTCCAGCCCTACCTCATTTTCAGCAGGCATTAGCTATCATAAGCCGAGACTTTCAGAACAACCCACGCCCTGCTACATCATCCACAACACCGCTCACTGACATTCGCTATGTCACCACTTCAGTCAATGAACGCATGAGATTCCCTTGCTCTCTTTGCGATTCCTTGGCTCATTTTACATACTAGTGTCCTATGATCATCCAATATAGGCAACATCAATTAGCCCTACTGCACCAACCCGCAGAGGCAGTAATTGACCTTACTTCGCCACTGGCGGATCTTCACATCATTTCACCTGAACCCGAGGCACTCCCAACCCCCCCTTGGTTCTTAGATGACGTATCTGAGGATTTACCCCGTAACCCTCCCAACTCTCCTGCTCATCCCCCTACAAAGATTATTCATCCAACCACCATGGGTACCCCTCAGTGCTTCAACATATGGTTCATGACGAGCGAACCCTCACCTTCTGCTCGCACCTCTCCCCTTGCTTCACCAGCAGGGGGCAATCACACTAGAGATGAGATCACTCCTCACGACCCATTATATTCCCATCGTTTCCAATGCGACGAAGAAATACTAGAAGAGCTACAATACTCGGCCTCTCCCTGGGTTGCACTACATCATCGTGCACTCTTCCTTCCGCAGGAAGCCCTCATGCCTCCTAGCCACAATCCCATTTATGCGGTCGAAACCAAAGACTTTATCCCATCAGGCCCTATCGATTGGTTCAACAATCCCATTCCTGCACCTGACGCTTTTGAAGAAGGTAATCTGGCTAACATTTCCCCCACCATCAAAATCGACATTTCCATTTAACCAGGCATCGTCGAAGAGATCATCATTGGAGTTGCTTGCACTCCTCAGGAAATTGCCGCATATAAATCCCTCTTCCAAGAATTTAGGGATATTTTTGCCTGGTCATACATGGAGATGCCTGGCCTCGACCCCTCTATCGTCGAACATCGCATCGACACCTGGCCTGACATCACACCAGTTCTCCAGAAACAACGACCGCTACACCCATCCAAGGCCGCGGCTATCAAAGCCGAAATTGACAAGTTACGTACGGCCGGATTTATTTACCCCATTGCTTACACCTCATGGGTTTCCAACCCTGTACCCGTCGACAAAAAACAGGGCTCTATTCACGTCTGCACCAACTTTCGCGATCTCAATAATGCATGTCCAAAGGACAATTTCCCAACGCCCTTTATCGATCAAATTATCGATGACTGCGCTGGCCATGAGCTCTTTCCTTTATGGACGGATTCTCTGGCTATAACCAAATTCAGATTCACCCAGCCGATCAGTACAAAACCGCATTCATTACCCCCTGGGGTACGTTTGCATATCGTGTCATGCCCTTCGGCCTCAAAAACGCTGGCGCAACTTTCCAGCAGGCCATGACATATATCTTTCATGATCTGGCTGCTATCATCCTTGCTTACTTGGACGACCTCACCGCTCGATCTAAGAAGCGCACCCAACACATCGATGATTTACAAATCATCTTTCAACGGTGTCGTCAATAGAACATCCGCTTGAACCCTCTCAAGTGTGTGTTTTGTGTCACCGTCGAGCGACTCCTCGGTTTTATCGTTTCCCAAAGTGGTATTACCGTGGACCCCCTTAAAGTCAAAGCCATCACCAAAATTCCACATCCTCGGAATTTGCGACAACTACAGAGTCTACAGGGAAAAGCTAACTTTCTTAGGTGCTTTGTTCCTGATTACGCTATACGCGCACATGGTTTCCTTCGCTTACTGCATCACGACATCCCTTTTCATTGGGACAACTATGCCCAATAGTCGTTTGACGATCTTAAAGCGGCGATTTCCAATGCACCTTTGATTAGTGCACCTGACTACAACCGCGACTACATACTCTACGTATCAGCATCAACTGTATCAGTAGCCAGCGTCCTCGTCCAACTCGGAGATGACAATCGTGAACACGTCATTTACTACGTCAGTAAGAACCTCTCAGGACCACCCCTGAAGTACAAACATGAAGAGAAACTTGCTCTTGCAGTTGTCCTTGCAGTGCAAAAACTGCGCCATTACATTCTTCTTCGCACCACCAAGGTCATCGCAGATTCCAACCCTATGCAATACTTGCTCAGCCGTCGCCAGGTTAACGGAAAATTCGATCGCTGGATCATTATCCTTCAGGAGTACGACCTCAAGTTATCAACACCTAAGAGTAAGAAGGCCCTCGTTCTCGCCGAACTTGTCACGACCCTTCCCTCTGACACACCCAGTGCCCCCATCAATACCGAATTTCCTGACGAACATTTCTTTTACATCGCTTCAGATGATCCTTGGTATGGCGACCTCCTCGTCTACCTACGAACTCAAAATTTCGATAATCACCTATCATGAGATGATCGTCGGTGCATTCTCCATCAGGCCCCCCTCTATCTCCTCATCGGTGACATCCTATATCGGCGGGGCGTCGACACCATTCTTCGTCATTGCCTGACCATTGACGAGGCTGACAGAGTCTTAAATGACTACCACAACGGCGCATGTGGGGGCCATATTTCGGGTATCGCCATGGCTCAGAAGATCATCTGGGCCGATTACTTTTGGCCTACCCTATTTCATGATTGTATTCATGCCGTGAAACGATGTGAGCAATGTTAGCTCTACGCCAACAAAGCCCAAGCTCCCCCCGCTCTTCTACACCCAGTCATCACTGCAGGCCCCTTTTGTAAATGGGGCATTGAATTTATGACTTGTAATCTCCCCTCCAGCAATGGTCACAAATACATTGTTTTCGTTGTCGATTACTTCACAAAATGGGCCGAAGCTATGCCCACCTTCAACAACATCGCTGACATAGCAGCGCGTTTTTTCTTCAACCACGTCATATCCCAATTTGGCGTACCACTCCAACTCGTTTCCGATCATGGGAAACACTTTGAGAATGAGATATTCACCAAAATCTCTTCTCGGTTAGGCTTCTCTCACGAGTTTGCCTCACCATATTACCCTCAATCAAACGGCCAGGTTGAGGCTGTCAACAAAGTCCTCAAAACCATGTTACAATGCACGGTTAATAAACATAAAACCAATTGGCATCATATGTTATTTTGCACGCTCTGGGCTTATCGAATGACAGTAAAGACCGCCACGGGTTTCACGCCATTTCATTTAGTCCTTGGAGTCGAGGCAACTCTTCCCATCGAGTGCGAAATTCCCACCCTTCGCACCGCCATTGAGCTTTTACGTGACACTTCTCCAATGGAGTAGCGCTTGTTGAACTTGGATTCTCTGGATGAAGATCGTCGATCCTCATTACAGAACAACGAGGCAGCTAAAAAACGATCCAAGGCTACCTTCGATCACCATGTCAACCTTCGCTCATTTCGCGAAGGCGACCTTGTCCTCGCCTATGATATCGCTCATGATACCTTTGGCCACGAAAAATTCGAATCACTGTGGCATGGCCCTTACATCATCCAACATTGCCTCACCAAAGGCGCATACATCTTGGCATCCCCCGAAGGCCTCACACTCAAAGAACCCATCAATGGGTTATACCTCAAGAAATTTTATGCTTAAATGTAGTCAAGCTACTTTAGGTTTTTTTTTCTTTTTCTAGCGTTTTTAATCTTTTTTATCCCATCTAAACTATCCTTTGTGCAATTGACAGATGACTCCTCCACCAACTTACTACATCGGTTATGCCGATAGTGCCAACCGTTGGACACAAAATCTCGCTTCGACTGCTTGGGCTCTCTACACCCCTTCACATGAAATGATACATTCCAACGACATATGTTTAGGACCAGCAACCAATAACCAAGCCGAATACACTGCTGTCATTGGCCTCCTGCACGACGCCCAGTATCATCGTATTCGTCACCTTAGCGTTTTCCTCGACTCCCAGCTAGTCGTTCTTCAGCTCAACAATGTGTACCGCGTACGCGATCCGTGCCTCTTTTGCAAATACCTGCAGGTTAGATTATTATCTCGACATTTTGATTCCATTACATTTACACATATTCCAAGAGAAATGAATCAAACAACAGATGAAATAGCTAACATGGTGTTTGATTGGCATATATCACATCAAGCTACACATATATAAACATCTCATACATCCTGTCATAGCATATAGATAGAATAGACATCATCAACATCAACACAACAAAACAAATGTAAACCACATTTGGATCTCAAAAGAATGTATACTCATATATATATATATATATATATGTGGGCCTCTCAGGCCATCCAAATGTTTACATACAACAAAAATACATCAGCCCTTAGGCCCGTGCCACATATCGGTACAAAAAATCGGCTCACCAACCTATCCAAAATAGTATACAAAGTACATGATACAATCAGGGTGCCTCTATAGCACCCCCAGCTGCCCCTCCCTCAGGAGGAGGTGGTGGCCCACCCCTACCTGCCCCAGGCGGTGGTGGTGGAGCACCTGCAGAATCCTCCTGCCCCGGCAACATGCATCCACTGGTCATGGCGGCCAGCATAGCTGCTCGGCGCATGATCGACCGCCATGGTGGCGGTAACCCGATACACTGCTCCAGGAACTCCTCGTCCTGGATACGAATCCACATGCCCTCAGGCACGTCCTGAAATACCGTCTCAAAACGACAGCGTATGTCATCAAAATCACCTCTGGTTGCTGCCGGAGGAGCATGCGATGGCCCCGCACCAAGGTCATCAAAACGGTGCCTCCGCGCTGGTCTCCCAGGCTCTGTTGGTCCCCCAGCAGGCTCGTCACACGAACGCCTCTCTCCACGCGGCAGTCTCTCCCACCCCCGCTGAGCTGGCGCTCTATATAACTCCACCTCGCGCCCGCGAGGTGCCAAATCTGCACATACACCAAAGAACAAACAACAGATTGTATCAGTGCCTATACATATGAACTGGTATATCAAAAAACACAACATAAATTAAAACATACAATACACAACATACCTCTGTGATCAAACACCTCCCCAGGAGGCAACACTATGTCCGGGTCCCCCCGGAAGTCCACCCTGGCATAGGGGAACTGGAGTATAACCTGCGGCATCTGCCGCCATATCTGCACTGCCTGCGCAGTAAAGTAGTGTCCACCTTCGCCACCACCGTGGCGAACCAAAATCTGAGACCACCACCTCAGGCGCGGCTCTCGTACCCCTGGTGCCTCTAGTAGCACCCTTGGGCGCAGCATCGACACCCTCTCCAAGAAATAGGCCACCAGGATGGAGCCAAATGCAAACTCCCCGGTGCCTGTGGACCGACAACGGTCCAGCTGCGTGACCATTCGCGTATGCAAGGTCAGACCCTAGGCGAACCTCTCACGGCCTACCACCACCCTCTCCATCAAGCACAGCTCGCCACCACTAATCCGGTGGGTCGCTCGGGAACCATACACCCGAACTATCATCGCTGCTATACAACGATGCAGCAGGGCATCTATCCCACTGATGCTCACTGACGTCCTGGTCATGTAGTGCTCGCCTGAGCAATATCGTTCGGCGAAGGTCTGCAGATGAGTGTCTCTTGGCAGCACAGGATCTGTCGGCAACGGTGTTCCTCGGAAGGGGAGCCTCGTCAAGAAGTAGACATCCTCCACCGCAGTGAAGGGGATATGCTCTCCTCGCACGAGGAAGCAGTGTTGATCTGGGCTCCACATCTCGATCAGAAACTGGAGCAAATACTCTTGTGCCCGTATCAACGGGCACTCAAAAAACTTTAGCAACCCACTGGTTGCTAAATCCGCTCGAACTGCCACTCGAACTGTCGGCGGTGCATTGGCCACAGCCTCTCGTAGTTGTGACCAGTCTCGCTCACGCCACCGCACATCCATGATCACTGCTCGCTACCTGCACACATCCCAGAGTCCTATATTAACTTAGGCAATCATCCAATGCATAAAAATAAGCTAATTCTTCACCATGAAACCTTGCCTCAAAGGCGCAGTTTTACCACCCACAAGCGCGCACCCATGTGCACTTGTTCACTATACAGGCGCGCATGTGTGCGCACCTGCTTTTCCCGCAGGCGCGCTCATGAGCACGCATGTTCACAGTACAGGCGCGCTCTAGGGCGTGCCTGTCATACCCACAGGCGCACTCATGAGCGCGCCTGTTCACCCCACAGGCGCACACTCATGCGTGCCTGTCTACCCCACAGGCGTGCCCTTAGGGCGCGCCTTAACTACCTACACACGCGCATGCATGCACGCTTATTCAGTGTATAGGCGCGCACTCATGCGTTCCTTCCACTGAGTTTCCCGTGCATTGGGGCCCACACCCTATCAAAAAAACCCCCAAAACCCCCGTACGACCCCCCGTACCTACCCTACCCAAAAATTGGAAACCTATAGCTATGGAGGATGATTCGACCACTAACCTGAAACTCACACGCCGTCAATCGGGTACCTTGGGCTCCCAGAATCACTCAATCTCCTCTGGACCTGCTCGAAAACTCACTGTAGCAGCAGGTACAAATGAGGTGGCAATGTGGGCCCTACAGCTATATATAGGCCTTTTTGCCAAACTTCCACTCACCATTCCGGGAGCCCATGGCGTCCATTTTTCGAACCGTCTTCAGCCACGGGATCAGCGTCCCGCCACCTACATCATGGTTCTCACTGGGCCACTTTTCATCCTGAGCCCCCGGGGCACCCTTTTTTCATATCATGGCCAGGTACGCACGCGCAGTGTCACATTTATTTAATACATGTTCATATTTGTTATCCTCTTCAGATATTGTTCACTTTGGGTATTTGGTGGTTCGCTATGCAGGTACTTGATCCTACTCTCGCCACATCATTCCTTCAGGTATATACTCAGCACTGGCATGTAGTCTCTCCCGTTGTATTGCATTTACATTCCCAGTCACACCCCCTGATTTTGCCCTTAAGGATACCCATTTCCGGCTCTGTAGTACTCACACCTCTATTTTGCATCTACGGTACTGGTACCCGGTAGCTTTCTTACCCACATGAGTTGTCTCATTCATAGCACCTTTTTTGCACTTATGACACTCATGTTGTGCTTCATTACCCTTTAGGGATGGGAGTCCCAATAGTCTTTCATCATGTTGCAGATCAACCACATACTCCTTCTCCTCATTTTGCTAGCTTTCCCACATGGACTCCCAGATCATCGCTTTATGCTTCAGTTCTTTTTACCTGCACATCCGCAGGATCATGAACCCTCCATTTCATCCACCATCAGTTTGCCCATCTGCGAACCTATCTTCGTTTCACCTACCTCATACAGAAACTCGCCAATGGGGCCCCCACTCTTCATTCGTTTTCCAAGAAATTTTTTCCCTCCCTGGGGCACCCGTTTCTGTATTTGTATGTTTTTCCCAACATTATTTATTATTTACTGTACAAATGCCTTTATTTCCAGTTATTTACTTTTGTCGTCACCATTTGCGACCTGCTTTCCTGTTGGCCACACGCAACCCATGTCACCCTTGGTTGGAGCATTACTCCTCATTTACCCTCGCCGACATCATCTATATCTTCAGAGTACTACCCCAGTCACTTACCATTTATTCTCTGAATTTGTTCACCTTGTCCCGCCTCTGGCACAACTTATCCTCGGTCTTGGCGTCCCCCTGACACTCGACCTTATCACATGGTTGCGGCCACTGTTTGTCTCATACATTCTCCAACCAAGGGCAGTCTTGAGTCTTCACACTTCTTGACTTCGTCCATGTACCTCTACCACTTCCTCACCACAGTAGATTCCGTGAAGCCCTTTGCTTCTGGGAGTCGCGTCCTCCTTTTGTTGACATCAGCACACTTTTTCAAAAGGGCAACAATATCTTGATTCTCATTTTCCATTCAATGAGAGATCTCGGACGACACAGGGGGAAACACCATTGCTCCCTGATGTCGTTGACCCCCATAACATTCGACGCCAACACTTTCTCATGTTGCGGTGGGTCTTACTTTGCGACTATTGTAGTTTTTATTATCAGTTGCCAAAGACCTCTGAACTTGGTAGGGCCACCAATGCCCACATCACCGTCGTTGTTTACTTCCGCGACCATTACCGCTGGTTCAGAGTATGTTCCTTTTCAGAATTTTCTTCTACCTTTATCATTCCGCCCCTGAGGGCGCTGCTGTTGTCTACATCAACACTTCAGACATTTTTTCTTTAGAGTTACATCACACGAGCATGGGGCATGCCCACCTCGTGTATACACACTTGTATATTGATACACACCTTCTGGAAGGTCGGGTTCTACCAGTTCCTTTCTTCTCCAAAGGATTGCTCTACACAGTCCCACTCTTGCTCTCCCTTACAACACCATTCTCAGTAAAAGAAACATTGATGGATTTCGGCTATACGTTTTTCTCCTAACCTCATCCATCAGGGGGCATCTGTTATCACTGAAATTTTGTCCGCACATGGTGACAAGAACTCCGCATCGTCAAAACAGGACTGGAGTCATTCATGGCATAGGATTAATTCCATAGCATTGCAAAAGGGTCAAAAACTATACAAAATGACCAAAAAATTGAAAGGTGCTTTACATCATCTGGGTGTGTGCGCGTATGCGCGTAACAACAACATACAAAGCGCGCATATGTGCACAAGGCGCGGCTGTTGGGCGAAAAACCCGCGTTCCTGCTAAACGGCGCATTTATTGAAATTGGTCGGCCTCCCAACCACTAATGGATCGGCTCCCAAGTCGATTTGACACCAAATCCGAGCTCAATCCTCATGGTGGGCTGGTCAAAG
>JZKD02S2056969.1:74931-88792 GCA_000966675.3 Picea glauca | reverse complement strand
TTCGTATATCATTTCTGTGTATTGTGAAGATTATGCTGGATATTTTATTGTTATTCTGTCATTTCTAGCATTTCATTTATGTTCTGCATATTTTATATATCTGGTATCTTGCATAGATCCAGTTTTCGAGCCTACCTGGGCTCAAGGTTCACTCGCCACTACCTATTCATTAGACTTGGTCTTCCCCTCTGACGAGGTAATTATAGAGGTATTGACTAGTCCAGACAAACCCTGGGATAATCTCCATCAGAGTTCTTATTTTCTCCTGGACTTACGAAGAATTGAGGCAGGTGAATTCGTGTTGACTATGACTAGAGATAGGTATTGTCCTATTAATCCTCTAGCTATGCACATAGTTTATGCTAAGGGTAATATAGAAACCGTCACTAAAAATATACCTATCGACATCTCCAGAACCTTTGGCATCATGGAGAATGTCTTTGTCAGAGAGAAATGCTCCCCCAAGGAGATTCAAGTCTATAAATATTTATTTAAATAATTTCATGACATTTTTTCTTGGTCTTACGAAGAAATTCTAGGCATTGATCCAAGAATTGTTGAACATGAAATAACGACTTACCCTGACGCCAAGACGGTACGGCAGAAGATTCGTTTGATTAATCCTCGGAAAGCAGCACTTATCAAGGCTGAAGTAGGGAAACTACTCAAAGTTGGTTTCATCTACCCCGTTCAGTTGACTCAATGGGTGTCAAATCCCATTCCAATCAACAAAAAGCAGGGAACCATTCGTGTATGTACGGACTTCCATGATTTGAACAAGGCTTGTTCAAAGGATAATTTCCCCACCCAATTCATTGAACAGATTGTCGATGAATGTGCAGGTTGTGAGGTCTTCTCTTTCATGGATGGTTTTTCGGGATACAATCAGATATAGATTAAGCCCAAGGACCAGCATAAAACAACTTTTATCTGTCCATGGGGTACATTTTTTTATCGGAAGATGCCTTTTTGGCCTCAAAATGTTGGAGCCACCTTTCAGCGAGCCATGTCTTTTTCTTTCCACGATCTCAAACACATATCTGAGGATTATCTCAATGATTTATCATCACTGTCTCAAAAGAGAGATGATCATCCCAGGCACCTCCGACTTATCTTTGAAAGATGTTGCTACTATCATATTTTCTTGAATCCAAACAAATGCAGTTTTTGTGTGATGTTGGGAAATCTTTTAGGTTTTATAGTTTCAAAAATAGGGATTATGATCAATCCTCTAAAGGTTGAGGTGATAGTTCAATTTCCTCCCCCGTGCACAATCCCCCAGATTCAGAGTTTACAGGGAAAAACCAATTTTCTTCGGTGTTTTATCACAAACTATGTTGAGATCACTAAAGGGTTTATGAATTTACTGAAGAAGGGAGTCCCTTTCCAATGGGATGAATCCTCTCAGCTCTCTTTCGAAGTGTTGAAACGTTCCCTCACGTCTACCCCTCTACTTCAACCACCCAATTATAATAAATATTTCTTATTGTATTTGGCCATGACAAAGTCGACCATCGGTATGGTCTTGGTTCAAGAGGAAGATATACTTGAAGAACATGTGATTTATTACCTAAGTTGAGGTCTGGTTGGACCAGAACTCAACTACTCCCATGTTGAGAAACTTGCATTGGTAGCAGTACATGTTGTCCAGTGGTTCCGTCACTATATCCTGTTTCGCAAGACCACCGTCATTTCCATTGTGAATCCATTCCAATATGTGTTGACACGACGTGTAATCGACGGAAAGATCAGTAGATGGATTTTTATCCTCTAGGAATTTGACTTAGATTTTGTTTCTGCGAAATATAAAAATTATGTGGTATTTATAGAACTTATCTCATAATTTTTGGTCAAGTTAGGTGATCTTACGCCTGAAGAATCACCGATTAAAGGAGATATTTTTTTTATTTCATCTTCGGACCCCTAGTATGGAGATATACTAGTCTATCTCTAGACTTTGAAGTGCCCTGCCTCTGCTTCTCATGATGAGCGTCAACATATATTCCATTAGGTAAAAACCTATCTCATACCCGAGGACACTTTGTATCTTCAAGGTGTAGATTTCATCCTTCATCGGTGCCTCACTCATGAAGATGCAAAACTCGTGCTTAATGACTACCACACTAGAGCATGTGGTGGTCATTTTTCTAGGTTGGAAACAACCCAAAATATTCTACGATTCGGTTACTGTTGGCCGACGTTAATCAAGGATTGCGTTGAATCAGTCAAAAAGTGCCACCGGTGTCAGATCCTCTCTCAGGAGATGAGGGCACACCCCACTCCTATGTTTCCCGTCATGATAGTTGGCCCCTTCACTAAATGGGGGATTTATTATACCACATGCCAACCCCCTTCAGCCACGGGGCACCATTATATCATTGTAACAGTAGAATACTTTACAAAGTGGGTCGAAGCTATGCCAATGTTCAAAGATGATGGTGAGACAACAACTCTCTTCTTGCTTAATCAGAAAATATCAATCTTTGATGTCCCAAAGGAGATTGTCACTGAACATGGAAGTCACTTTCAGAACAAAATGATGTCTGAGTTAACGTCAAAGCTAGGGTTGAGGCAAGAAAAATCATCACCTTATTACCCACAAGAGAATGGTCAGGTGGAAGCTATGAATAAGTCCCTCAAGACTATTTTGCAATGAATGATCAATTCAGCCAAGTCAAATTGGCATTTGATGTTGTACTCGGCACTGTGGGCCTACTGAATGTCTGTAAAGACTTCCACCGGTTTCTCACCTTTTCAACTCATTTATGGGTTGGATGAAGTCTTGCCTATAGAATGTCAGATCCCATCTCTTAAGTTGGCAGTACAATTATTGCCAGAATTCACTGCTTGAGGAACACTTATTATATCTAGAGTAGCTCAATGAGAAACGACATGATGCAGCCTTGGCTAATGAGGCTCACAAGAAAAGACTCAAGTGTCAGTATGATCGGTCCATACGTCCTCGGATTTTCTCCGAAGGCGACCTTGTCCTGGTCTATGAGGATCCCCTGGGGGTAGGCAAGTTCAAACCCATGTGGTTCAGACCTTTCATCGTGAAGGAGGTATTAAACAAGGCCACTTATTGTTTGGTTTATTTTGAAGGGAACGCTTTAGTGGATCCTATAAATGGGCTCTATCTCAATAAGTATTACTCATAGGAGGGTCGCCTTGGGTGATTTCTTGTATATATGTATAGTTCTTATACAGTTTTGTTTTGTCCTTGTTTTATGGACGTGTCATTTTGATGTCATCTTTTTCATTGCAGAAAATGTGAAGTGAATAATAGGTGTTTGTTGGGTTCACCGATGGTGCTAGCCGACACACTCAGAGGCTTGCTTCTGCAGCTTGGGTGATCTTCACACCTCAAGGACAGTTGTTATCTTCTGGAGGTATTTTTTTAGATGACGCCACAAATAATGTTATCGAATATAGTGCAGTAATAGACTTACTTCATGAAGCCTTGTCGCATGATATCTCTTACTTCCGGGTCTACTTAGATGCACAATTGGTTGTGTCCCAGTTAAACAGGGTTTATCATGTTTATGATCCTACTCTACATCGATGATTCCTTAGGGTACGTCTCTTAGAATGTTGTTTTGATTACATTGTGTATATCCATGTTCCTAGAAGATTGTTGGCCCTTGACCAAGTTTTGGAGAACCTTGGTCATGATTGACCATTTTTGGGACTTTGACAGGCTGGTCAAAGGCAGAGCGCAAGTTGAAGCAGAGATCGTGGGATCTTGGCCCCTTTTTAGGGAAGTTTTGAGATTAGGGTTTATGTAATGGGTATGGGATGTTGTCCCATGGGTTTACCCGTGTTTAGGCCCCTTTGTAATGTATAAATAGAAAGCTAGGTGATGTAAGTAAGGGAGACCTAAGTGTGTAATGTGGTTGGTGAGCTAAGTGTGAATAGTTGTGGATGCTTCGTGCATATTGTTTCTTAAGAACTTGCAGAGCTAAGTGCAAGTGATTGTAAGAAGGATTTGTGCTTGAATCTAGCTTGAGGAAGGAGGATCTAGTGAGGCACACGCAGATCTCCTGTCCTATGAAGAGTGGGTTCTTGTGGCTCTGTGCTTGTAGAATATTGAAATAAGACAATAAAGAAGATAAGAGTTGGTGGACGCAGCCCCACATTGGGTGAACCACGTATATCCTGTGTTGTGGTTACTTTGTGCATTATAATTGTTATGTTATTGATGTGATGTATGCTTAGTGCAATGATATATGTTATATGCATCTGATATGATAGCTTAGTTCTTAGTAATGTGAATGAATGCTAGATCTGATCTATTTATATGTGCTAAGTGTTGGATGTATTAGATCTTTTTGAATACTTCGCTACCATGTAACTAGGATTTAAATCTGTGATGTGAACAAGGGTTAAATATTGATGAATGTTAACTGCTAAGTGCTCGGTTAAGTGTTGTAATCACAAATTTGTGTTGTAGCTAGGTTGTAGACACTTGAGTCCTGCAACCACCCATGCCTCTACCTCGAGTGAGACTTCATCTGCTTCGCATATGTTTCCCAAAGGGCTGGTAGTTAGGGTTTTATTGGTGTGTTGTTGAAGCATTGAACCCTGGGTCTACCCCCATGCCAACAGAGATTGAATCAAATGACAGATACTCTAGCTAATCAAGTATTAGATTGGCATATTGCACACAAGTAAGAAAACACACACACATAAACATGTAAATACATTTGTAAATAAATATAATCCATAAGATAGAAAATATGTAAATATGCATATATATATATATATATATATATATATATTGAAAGTCTTAGAGTACATAAGTGGGCACAAGCACCTCAAAAAATACATATCCAGTACACATCACAGGACTTATGGCCTCAAAAACATACGAAAAGTGCCCTGCTTGTAAGTGGTCCATCCTAAGCTAAGGGTGGGGCTTGTTGGCCCTGCCATAGTGAACTACAACGTTTGTCAAATGTTGAAAGAGTTGGACCCAGGTCCATGGCACCCCAACCACGTGAGGTTCCATTGATGGTGGGAGATCCTCGATCTCTGCCATAGGGGCTGCACGAGTGAGAATGGTGAGGTTCCACTCTACCCATCTCAAAACTCTCTCATCCTCTCCGACTAGAGGTCCCCCTATTGTTGTTGCTGGTCCGGTGGTTGTGGCTGTAACTGCCTCTGGTCAAGTACGTTGCCTGGTCCTCGAGAAGTCTGTTGGATGCACTAGCCCCACATCTATACATAAACAGATACATAGTTGTTAGATACTCTGGTTCCCATAAAAAATGATATATATAAAAAGAAAAAAGAAAATTAAATAACATTAGAAAAAAAACATACCTATCTCTCCTCGCTCTTCTCTGGGAGGTATGGGCATGTTCGGGTCCCTGGAAAAGTTGATCCCGACATAGGGGTAGTCATCTATCGTTGGAATCTTCCATGTTCACTAGTCAAAAAATGCATCGTCGAAGGCCTCTATGGTCCTTCCTCCCCCCTACGGCAGCAACAATGTTGCCCATCTACACACTGCTGGGAGGGAGGCCACATACCCTTGCAATGTCTCTCATGGATTGAAACTGGGGAATATCTCATAGAAGAATGAGCACAAAATGGTCCCAAATCCAAAGTTTTGGTTGTCTCACCCATGACACTCAGTGGGTTGTCTCTTCATGCAGTCTAGCATGGTCGTTCTCTAATCAAATATCCATGCATTCAATCATTGAATTGCACAATGCATGTGCGCCCAAGAGGCCTGATGTAAAACTGTGGATCCAGTGATCCGCCCAATGAGTAAAACTATCACTTTGAGTGATAGGTTGGTAATCTTGTTAATTGGCACCTGAGAACCTACTTTCTTAGTTCCAGCCTTGCAATGGAGTCCAATCATCTCTACGATGTTGTGAGGCCCGGGGGGGAAATCATGCAAGTTGACTGGTTCACCCCTCCTCGAGAGGCCAGTCAGAAAGTAACTGTCTTCAGTTGCTGGAGTCAATGACTTCCCCTTGAGCATAAATGCCTCAGCGTCAGGATGCCAATATTTTACCAAGGCATTCAACATCTTGGATTGTGCCCTCATGAATGGACACCGGAAGAACTTCCACAAACCGCATTGTCTCAATGCAACCATAGTTGCAGGTTCCTCATTGACTATTATATCAATGTCCTCATGCTCCCTCTCTCTCCAATGGACGTACATTCTGCAAAATGACAAGTTCAAAGGAGAGTTAATGATTGCATTTTTATTTTTTCCATATTTTTGAGGGTGTATCCGGGCTGTATTGGACACAATCGTGTATGCACATGGGAAACTTATTTTTTTCCCGCAAGGATACGTGGGTTTTCCTAGGACAGCCCGCATACACGTAGGGCCGACCTTTTTTAAAGGTGTGTGCCCCCAAAAAAACTAATACTAATGCAAAAGGAAAGTATGGAAATGCAAGAGGAGCTAGTTTGTACTTACTTGGTCCAAGCAGAAGTTTGTTTCGTCCATTGAAGCTCCAAGAATCAACTTCTTTAACAAAGTGGTGTTTTTGTATTTTTGGTCAATTCTCAATTTGCAAAGGTGATAATGAGCTGCCAACTTCTATTTATAGACCTTTTTGGCCCTTTTTGTCATTTTTTCTTACCCCTTTTGTCATTTTTCCTAGCTTTAAAATCATTTAACGTGGTTCTTAAGTTTCTCATTGGATGTTACGATACACTTTACTTTTGGTTTGGGAAAACCTTTTGAGAGATGGATCACTTTTAAGGTCTTTTAGTAAAAAGTCATTTTTCCAACTTTGTGCATCTAAGTTAGGACTCCACCTCCACTTGTTGCATCACATTGTCTTTTTCACTTTACCATAGGATCGATCCCACCGAATTGTGACACATAACCATCATTGCTTCTCTAGGAGTGTCACAATTTAGTGGTAGAGCCTACCTCCACATGGATTCCCTAAGTAGATCCTGGTTGCATTTTGGTGTCCATACCGTCGTTAATGACTTTAGGCTTGGGATTCCTTGTTAGTATTGTCCTGATTATGAGTTTGAGCCTTCACATGTTTGATATGTCATCACTCTTGGCCTCACCCTCAGGACTCCCAAAAAACGGGTCTTATTCTAAGCCCTTTTTAGACCCTCTAAATATGAAAATATTGTCAAGCGATCTTGTTGTCCTTCATGCTCGCCAAACTAAAATTTCAAAGCACGTCTGCCTGGCGGTAATTTACCCTTTTTTGGTCCAGATGGTCAATTTTACGAAAAAAGGTACACTATAGGAACTTCGGTTCGCTACAAGAGTATTCTCAGGTATAATTTTACCCCTTTTTCGAGCCCGAGGGACTAAATTTATGAAAAAGGAACCCCCATGGAGTCCATATTTAATCTCTTTTCCGACTCCCTAAAATTGAAAATATAGTTGAGTGACCGTGTTCCTTCACACTCGTTAAACTGGTCCAGAATAATGTCCTTTATGGAGTCCATAGTTAATCTCTTTTTAGACTCATTAAAATTGAAAATATCGTCGAGTGACCTTGTTCTTTCACACTCGTTAATCGGTTCATAAAAACATCTACTGGCATGAGTTTACCCCTTTTTCTGGCTTGTAGATTAAGGAGGAAAAAGTTACACCTCAGAAGATTCGTCTCGTCAAGATATTTCTCCTCAGTAAATTTCACTTTTTTCGGGCTAAGGAGACTAAATCTAGAAAAAAGTAGCGAGTCCATAGTTAATCTCTTTTCAAATTCCTTAAATTGAAAAAATTGTCGAGTGATCTTGTCTTTGTCACACTCGTTAAAATGGTTTTGAATAGACGTCTTTTCGGTGCTAGTTTACCCCTTTTTTCGAACCGACTAGACTATCTTCGAAAAAGGCACCCCAATGGAGTCTTCTTTTATGTTTTTTTAGACTCTCTAAAAATGAAAAACCACCGAGCTTACCTTCTCTCGGCTCGTAAAAAAATACATCGAAGTGGGTTTTATCGTGTCCTGCTAATCACATTTTCATTCATGTTTTTTTGGCCTAATGTCGGCTCCATGTTTCTCTCAACTAAACCTTTGAAGCATGCCTTATACACAATCCTTGTAGCACTTTGCCTCTGCGATCTAACACCTTGACCCATGGAGGAATTTTCCCGAGTGTCCTTTTTCCTGCACATGTCTCCTTGATATGAGCATTAGTGTGTTCCTTGCGCTTGGAACTAGTATGATTGTGACACTCATTTCCTCCTTTGTAACGTAGCATTCTTTTATTCTTTTTCAAGCACTCCAAAATATTGAAAAAGACAAAAAAATCAAATATACCCCAAAAAGAGGATGGGAAAAGTATTTTCTTTTTATGGCAGCATAATGAGTCACCCTTGGACAAAGCACATCCTTCCGTTTTTTCGTCAAGATTTTGGATTTAATATGACCTTAGGAAGTTGCCCTCGTAACATAGAGTTGTGTCCTCCTCCATTTGGTTATCCTTCCAAATATATGGAGAGTTTGTGTTGCCTCCTGCATCGTGAACTTATGTCAATGTCTTGCTTCTTGAGTCCGATCATCAATCATGCTATTGTCCAAGGAAAGTTTTACCCAACTTGAGTTGACCTTTTTGCAGTTTGTCTCTTGACCTCATGCCCGACCATCCCTAAAGTCCAATCAATTCCTTATTCAAAATCAATGAAGTTCTTTGCCTGATCACCAAGATCCTCTTGTCTGTTCCCCGACGAGCTGTTGAATACCTTTGGGTAGTGAATTCGTACACTCACATTACACTCCTACCCAAGTTTTGAAGATCTTGAAATTTTTGCTCGAGCTCTGAAGACCTCATCTCTAGCCATCAAGCATCATTGGCTTCTTGAATATGGATACTATACATGTATATATTTGATTTTGAGATGTAGATCTGTTGTGTATTTCTCACGGATACACTTTATATAGTTATATGACATGGATCTGCAGTGTATTTGATTGGAAACCATGACTTATTTCATCTCAAGCATGGGTATGCCCACCTCAGTGAGACAATTGTTATTTTGTAGATGACACCTCCCGAACTCTGGTCCCGGGCTCACTCGCTTTGTACGTTGGTGAAGATTTGTAATGTATTTCGACCATCAGATGCTCTTCTAACCTCACACATTAGGGGGCATCTTTTATAACCCTAAATTTTACCATACATGCATACCTGGCATCAGGCCATATTACTTACTAGTTTTTCCAAGCCAACATTGAACAACTCTTCTTAAAAGCACAATTTTTGAAGATGCACATGCCTTGCACCACTACTGCCCACGTACGTATGCTAGTTGGACCCTTACAACCTGCGTATACCCACAAAAGTTGCAAAAAATAAAAAGTTTCAAGGGATTCGTTGAGGTTACGGGCTATTGGGTAGTTTCCCAACTAATTCACCACCTATAGCCCGTCACCCAACCGAATAACCATTATTTTGTCATATAAAAGGAGGTGTTGGGGTCTCATTCCAAGGAGAAACATAGAAACAATGAAACTCTGCCCATTCATTTCCCCCCCTTTCCCTAAGAACTTGCAGCCACATTGTGAGTTTTGAGCCAGAATTCCTTATTCTTGCCTTTTTCCTTATTCATAAGCCTATGCCCATTCTCTAAAGAGAAGTGTGAGAGAAGAAGGATATGTTGAAGTAGTTGGATCTTGGTGAAGAGGATCCCAGGTTTCGAGGAGTAGTCAACAATCTCATTTTTGTAAGTGACTTTGTGAGATTAATATAAATAAGTACTTTTTTCATCCCGCCATATGATGTGTTCAATCTTTATGCTTGATTTACATTTTGTTATGACATTTAACCCACTAATTCATATATAAGATGCATATTCATAGTTTCTTGTTTTTCTTTTGGTGAATGAAAGTTAGCCTTGGGAAGAGACTTGCAGTCGAGAAGAGACCAAACTCAAAAGGATCGACACCAGACATGGAGTTTAAGGTATGACTACTGGATCCTTATACTTTTCATTTTATGCATGAATGTGGGGTATTTTTGGGACATTTGTTAAAAATAGGAGACTTTAGACGGTTAGATCTACCTGCATGATTGAACCCTAGTGTAGTCCATAGGGGGGTTTCCCACTATAGAAATTTTGAAAAATTATAGATTCTTGGATTTGTTCACTAAGTCCTCTAATAGTATTTACAACTTCATCTACCCTAAGAAAGTATGTTGCAATATATTCATCTTCTTTAATTTTTAATCCTTCAAACCGTGCCCAATGTATTTGTAGTTTGCCTCGCTTCACCTTTTCATCTCCTTTATTGATGTTCTTTAGCTTGTCCCAAATATCTTTGGCTTAATCATGATGCATGGATTTTACAAACTCAAAGCTTGAAAGACCAAATAATATAGCATTCGTTGCTTTGGTGTTATTTACATAAATATTTTTTTTCCATTTGAATCTATTGGGGGAGTGGTTGGTACTTTGTATCCATTAACTATAGAGTTTCATACTTGAAAACCTAATGCCATTAGGAATACTCTCATTCTGGTGCTCCAAAAGGCATAATTCGTTTCATCAAATTGTGGTGCTCCAATCTTGGTGAAATTTTCTTGTTTTATCCATGTCTTCTATAGATATCTTCCTTTCAGTGGTCAAGATTTATGAAGGAACCTCACTCTAAAACCAATTTTTATAATATTCTACAATACTGAGAAGGGGGGATGAATCAATATTGGACATATTTTAACATATTTTCTCTTTTACCACTTGAACTAATCATCAAAGAATTAATCATAAGCAATGAAAATAAATGCATGTCAATAGAGATCAACACAAAGTCACAATACACATATATTTTACGTGGAAACCCAATAAGAGAGAAAACCACGAAAAGTTACATTCTTTATAGGCTTTTGTTGATGCTCAGATCTGTCAAGATCTGAAAAACAACCTCATGAGGACATTATTACCCCTTCATTTTTAGAGAGGTGGTTCTCCTCTTTGGATAAAAGATATATCTTTGAATATCTTGGATTAGGGAGAGTCTTAGGCATCAAACCCCAAATCTTTATTGCTTTGATTTATATGAAATTGGTTCTTCAATAAACCAATATGATATTTATGTGAAACAAAAGTATTTTTACAATAATAGAAGATTTAAGGAGGGCTTCAACATCATAATTTAATTATGATCAACATCACACACAATCTTTTTAATAATATATAAATGCATCCATATATTCTTCATGAGAAAAAGGAGAAAATGAATTGATCATCTCAAAGAATTTTAAAAGAGTAATGTTATCAATATCAAAAGAGAATTTGATAGGTCAACCTCAAATATCTCATACTTAAAACTCAAAGTTACAAGATATAGTCAAGATCAACCCTGGAGAAATTATTTATGGAGTTTATTCATGAAAAATGTTCTTCATTACAAAAGTTTTGGCAGTTATGTATGTGGTTGAAAATACTCCATGATCATACAAGAAAAGTCTGTAGAAGAATAAAAGAAAAAGAACTCAACAACTCAGCCTTGTGCCTATTGATTTTTCATAAGAGATGATATTGCATGTGTATGAATATCTTATTACAATGATGAGTGTTCTATATATAAAAAAACATATGGTGACCATGGTGACCATCCATGAAGAGATGCGTCCCTTGGGTAATCAATATATTTATACTTTATATTTATGCTTTATACTTTATTGTATATATATTTATACTTTATATCATAAATATATTATTACAATAATAATATTATAATTAACAATATTGCTTAATAATTAATAATCTCATTATTAATTATCAATCTAGTAGAATGTCTTTTTGATGTTACCCAAACATCAACACTCCTTCTCAATGAGGGAGTCATTCTACATTATGCCAAGATTGCCTCTGAAGATTACCTTTGAAGATTACCTGTGGGTATCTCTCAAATAGCTTCAACATGTCACCATGACATCCATTACATCACAATGAATATGTACTTCATCATGTGCACCCTTGTGAATTCACAGCCAATGCATCTAAGGCCTGTGGGTAGTTCTCAAATAACTACACATGTTCCCAGGACATCCACTACCTTACAATGCATTTGTACCTCATCACGTCCACCCTTGTGACTTCACAGCATGCATCTATGGCCAGTGGGTATCTCTCCAATAGCTACAACATGTCATAATGATACTATCCAATTTCCCACATAAAACTTAGATATCTTATGCATGACATCCAATACCTTGCAATAACATAGATACCTCATCTCTTCAACTTGCATCTAGGTTCGGTGGGTATCTCTCCAATGGCTACAACATGTCATCATGACATCCACTACCCTACGATAACATTTGAATCCATCACTCCCTCTGAAGAGGGACTACACTAATATTTCCCCTGAAGTACTCAAACTTCATCCTTGATAATGGATTTGTCAGCACATCCACAACCTTCTCATCGATATCCACATATTGGAGCCTCACTGCTCCCTTTTGCACCATATTGGAGCCTCATTTATCTCTTCTAAACCAAGTGTCACTTCCATGAGACACAAACTCAAAGTTTGATGCCACACAAGCTCACATCCATTGACTGTTGAACATGTGTATCTATACATCCTCGGATATCCATAGTGCAACATGACTTCACCCTATGCAACCAAGGTCTGTGGGTAGATCTCAAGAGCTACAACATGTCCCAAGAACATCCACTTGCTGCAATGCATCAATACCTAACCATGTGCACTCCTGTCTCGGTATCAGCCCTCAAATATCCATAGTGCAACATGACTTCATGTTGGGTATGTGTTATATTCTTTGCATGTGTGGGTGTGTGGGTGCATCAGATACGGCAACTGTGTCTGACGATCCCTTCACCTAGAGCTCTATCGTTTGCGTCGGGTGCTTTCCTAGGGGGGTCCCAGGGGGGGGTAGGCATGCCCCCCCCCTGGTTACGTGCAGCATTCGACATCGGGCGGTATCTCGGGGCAGTGCCCCAAAAATGTTTTTTGGGCGGTTTTTTCTATTTTTAGCTTATTTGTAAATTAATCTCGGATTAAGGGATTAGGGTTTTGGTATCTACGAAATACCTAAAAAAAAATTATATATTGTATGGAAAATGGTGAAATTTGATATAATGAAAATAAGAAAGGTTTTCCCGGTTGAGGGTTTCCAGTAAAAATCTTTGTGTACTCTGTGTATGAGCCATTGATTAATTTATGTATTGCTTAAGAATCTATATACATTGCTTTACTTCGCAGGTTTAGAACTTACATGTGGTATCAGAGCACGTTTTTGGCTTCAGAGGGACGCCTTTGTTGCTGAGGGTTTGGCTCAGTATTGATAGATCAAGTTTATCTTGGGTATGTGATAAACCTGGGTTTAGTGGGAGCTTTTGCAATGGAGATTCGAGTAAAGTAAGAGAAATGGCGAGCTCATATAGAATCGAGATAGAGAAGTTCAACAATAAAAAATTTGAGCTATGGAAGCTCAAGATGGAGGACCTTCTTGTAGACAAAGAACAATGGATCGCTGTGGATCCTGGTACACAACCTACTAGTACACCATCTACAAGAACACATGCTACTGGTACACAACCTACCAGTACACAAACTACTAGTACACCAGTTACTGGTATGTCGAAGGAAGATTGGGACAAGTTGGACAGAAGAGCAAGGAGTACCATTTGACTCTGCCTAGCAAATTCGGTGTTGTTGAATGTCTCGAGAGAATCTATAGCCAAGGAACTATGAGATAAGTTAGGGAATTTGTATCAATCAAAGTCCCTGGTAAACAAGTTGTTTCTTCGAAAGAAGTTGTATCATATTAGGGTGGAAGATGGAGATTCTGTGACAGAACATCTAAATGCCTTTAATACTCTGGTAAGTCAACTTGGATCTATTAATATTATGATTGCAGAAGAAGATAAGTGTATTACTTTGTTATG
>JZKD02S2056969.1:47693-65661 GCA_000966675.3 Picea glauca | reverse complement strand
ATATATATATATATATATATATATATATATATATATAATGGATTGACTGAAATTTCATTCTATCAGGTTGGTGCCTATTTACAAGCTAAGTCTTGTTATAAGGGTTGTATTCCTCACATCTCAGTTGGATTTGAGATCAACAAGCTTGGTCTTGTTATGAGGGTTGGATTCCTCATTTCTCAGTTGTATATGAGAACTACAAGTTGGGTGTTGTATCAGAGAGTTGGATATCTCATATTCAGGTTGAAGTTGAAGATATTAAATGATTGATTTTATTTGTATTCATTCAAGATAAATAAATAAAAGAAAGATATTTTATCTACTTCATACAATTTGTGTTATACATGTTTATGAATAATTAATTGAGCTGCATATATCTTATTCAATTAATCTATGAAAGTGTGAAAACAGTCAAAAGTTCCAGACATTGATTCACAACACATGATTGATTTTATTTGTATTCATTCAAGATAAATAAATAAAAGAAAGATATTTTATCTACTTCATACAATTTGTGTTATACATGTTTATGAATAATTAATTGAGCTGCATATATCTTATTCAATTAATCTATGAAAGTGTGAAAACAGTCAAAAGTTCCAGACATTGATTCACAACAACGCCCCCCCCCTCTTAGTGTAAGTCTGTGTTTCAACAATTGGTATAAGAGCGTGTTCCTTCAGCACAGTTTAAACACTGGAAGGTAGACTCTAAAGAAATGGGTGGACAAATGGCTCTCTCCACAAATGAAGCTCTCTTATTTGATGGAACATACTACTTTTCATGGAGGGAAAGAATGAAATGATATATGAAGTCAATAGGATCTGGTGTTTGGGATTTAGTAGTATCTAAACCTTGGCACTCAACTACCCCAAAGAACAAATCCAAAACTGAAAAAGAAGCAAAGAAAAATAATTCAATAGAATTAAAGGCAATCCATAATGGACTGTCAAACCAATTCAAATAAAATATAGGACACCGCACCTCTGCTAAAGCATTATGGCTCCAGCTAGATATTTTTTATCAAAATAAATAACAAAACAAAGAAATAAAGATTTCCAATCAGTTTATAGAACAAAACAAAGAAATAGATAAATCTAGTCAGATTAAAGAACAAAACTTAGAATTGGAGTAATCCAATCAGATTAAAGAACAAAACTCAAAAATGGAGAAATCTAATCAGATTGAAGAACAAAATATAGATAAAGATAATTCTAATTAGAATAAAGAACAAAACACAAAAGAGGACAATTCCATCAAAGAATTGATGCAAACCCCAATCATCAACAGAGAAGACTACTACATCAAGGAATTTATGAATACCTCAGTATTCACTAAAGAAAAACTATTAGATTTTAAGACTAATATTGTAGCTACATTTGAGGTGATTAGTATGAAACGAAGAAATGGTCTATATATTGAAGTTACTAAGGATGTTCTTGACCAACTTGAGTACATTGTTATGTGCACTTTTGAAGACTTGGAGAAACTTCGAAAGAAATATATGTTGCTACTACAACAATTAGATCAATCTATACTTGAAGAGCATGAACAAAAGATTTAACTAGAAGACAAAGAAGAAGAGATCAATAGATTAAAGACTGAATTTCTTGATCTAACAAAAGAAATGCACAAGTTGAAGGAAAATGACAAACTTAATAAATGCAAAGAAGACTTAGAAGAAACAAAAGAAATGGTCAACATTCTAAAGACTCAACTTGAAGAATATAAGGAAAGTGAAGAAACTCTAAAGAGCTAGTTGACTAAAAAGGAAGAGTCATGCCACACATTGGAATTGGAAGTCATGAACCTCAAAAGGGTTCAACTAGAAAACAAGGAAGAAATCAAAAGATTCAACTTGAAGAATCTAAGTAAAAAGAAGAAGCCTTGAAGATTCAGTTGACTAAAAAGGAAGAAACATGTCACGTGTTGGAAATGGAAGTTATCAACCTCAAAAAGAAGAATGAAAAGAAAAAATAAACTGTTAAATTCCATAACAGATCAGCTATCCTAGATAGGATTTGGAACACTCAAAGACCGACTGATGGAAAAATCGGTCTTGGATACAATAAGAAAGAAGAAGGTGGAAAACGGAGCACCATTCAAAAACATGATAAAGGATCATACTCTTCAAAGGAAAAAGGTATAGTCATAAACCAAAAACAAACCATGAACTTTGTCAATGAAGGAAGCTATAAAATTCAAAAATAAGAAACATATCAAAATGCATACTTCTCATGTCACAACAGACTCAAGTATGGAAATACCTTCAATAGTTATTTCTTTTCTTGTAATAACTTTGGTCATAAATCATTGGAATGAAAGAGTCCTGAAAAGAAATATTTAGGAAGGTCCAATAACTTAATGAGATGTTGGAGATGCAATTATGTTGGCCACACAACAAAGTTTTTTTAGACAATGATATGTTAAAATTGTGATAGGTTTGGTCACAAATCCCAAAACTGCAGAAAATCAAGAAGTCAATCCATGAGAAATAATTCATACAAGTCAGGAAAAATATCTAATGAAGGTTGGAAGAAAAGAAGAAATGACAAATCTCAAAGGAAAAATTTAGAAAAGAAAGATCCAACAAACAAAATATCTCATGAAAAGGTATGGAAAAGAAAATCTGAAATAGAAAGCAAGAAAGATGATATGGCACCTGAAAATGAAGAAATTAATAACAAGAAAATGATAGGTGAAGTTCCTAATAAGGAAAGTGAAATTTAGAGATTTGAATATGAAATGGATCAAACTTAGGAAAGGAGAGTTCCTAAAGAATAAAATGACACAATAACAGATCCTGACGATATCATGTAGATCAAAAATACATTAACCAATGAAATACAAATGCAAACAAAAAATCCCAAAGAAGAAAATGAAGAAGTTTCGCTTACACAGAACAATGATGATAATGATGAATCTTTGATAGCATATCAATATGAATAATTGAGTAATGAAAATCTTGGAAGTTTTCCAATGTTATTTTCATGGACTACTAAATTTCCCCTCAACAAAAAATATGAATAAAAGGAAGGAGGAAGAATTTTACAACATGATTTGGTGTAAGTACTACAAAATACTACTAAATTATGGTATGATCTAAACCCAATGAGGTATTTCCAAAAGAATGAAAAACTTATGAAGAGGACTTACCAAACAACAATAGGATTATAGCCTAAGTATCATGACAAACTAAAGCATGTTTTAAGTATTTGTGGAAGCAATACAAACAACAGATGAAAGGACCAATCAATCTTATTTCTAAGGGACAAAAGTTGAAGTTGGTTTCTGCAGAGTTGAAGGATTGTGAATAAGATATTAAATTGGTTGAAGAATGAAAATTAAATTAATTGGTATCGATCAATCGTATTCCTATGAAAGATCAAAATATCAAGAAGAATAAAGAAAAATATCAAGAAGATTAGTAAGATTCACACCCTTGTCCTTTATGACAAAGGAGAAGACATAAAACCCTATGAAACAATAAAAAATCAGGGGGAGTATTTAATTTGGTCATCAAATGAGGAATCCATTGGATTAGGTTTAAAAGACTTGATCACTACAAAAAAAAAAATGTATCAATAAGACTACCTCTTTGAACACAAAATCTCAAGAGATTAAGATAACAACTGACAAATTCATAAGGGGAGAAAAGTAGTAAAAGTAGTAAAAGTTTAAATCTTTGTCATTGATGTAAAAGGGGGAGAAAAATAGTAAAAAAAAAATGGTATCGGTATTTGGTATAAGTAAAAGTTCAAATCCTCCAACTTGAAAATGAGATCAGTGATAGAGGGAGAAAAAGTATTTGTTTTACATATATGTTTCCCTCAATGCCAAAGGGGGAGATTGTTGGAATTATTAATTGTGTGTTGTCATTGATAGCAACATGAGTCAAACATGTACAATAATCAGAGAAAAAGGAATATCACCTTGGGGCATAAGAAATCTGTGATCATTGTTGATCACGATAGGATCAACAATGATCCTATGTTCCCAAAAATCAGGAGAGATAGAGGGGAGATTCTACAAATAATACACACACAAAATTAGAGCATGAAATGTTAAGGTATTTGGAAAGGATGAAGGAGATCTCAGAAGGGAGAGCACACTGCATAAGTGCTATCAGGATTAAAATCCCCACAATAAACTCCAAAATAATCAAGGAAGAATTTTTTCCGTTGATGTGGTTCTCAAGATAATCCTGGATCATCAGATGACACAAAAGCTAGAGCCTACATAGAAGAATCCTTTGTGAAGGATCATGGAAATTTAATCACCCATTCAAAATACAAGAGTAATCACAACCATCAGATCAGTTAAAACCATTGATCGAAGCCAAGTGGAAGTATAACATAAGTTTCGGGACAAAAATACTTCACCACTCTGACAAACATTGGAGATAAGGTAGAGGAACGAACTCATGAAGTCATGAAATCCCACCAATTGTTATATCAAGGAGGGAATTTAGATGAATTGTCGACCATCCAATCGAGTTTAGTGGAAGGACAGGGTAAGCCACAATATCTTAGAGTCTCAGATTAAATGAACTCATGCATACTGTTGATCTAAGATATCCTTGGGAGCAATGTGAGTTGTTGGATCAGGTGGTCAAATCTGACATTGACCTACTCTGGCGATCAAAATTTCAGAAAAATGAAGAATACCTGAAGGTTGAAGCCCCAAAGTCACGAAATCCAAACAATCATCGTGCGAGGGAAGGAATAGTCATCCCAACATTGACCACTCCAAGATTACATGGAGTCCTTAAAAAAAAGAAACCTAAAACTCTCAAAGCCACAAAGTACCAAATCCACAAAGTACAAAATCATGATTGAGGAGGTAGACATGTGGTAGAAGACAAATATGACACGTGGACCAATCAGTTGGTGACAAGTGTCAAGGTCTGGTTGGAACATTAGGTATAAAAAAGTCACAGATCAAGGTGACACTTGGAATCCACTAAGGTAGTGCCACATTAACAGTGACACCAACAAGCCACGTCACTCCGGGTTTACTAACTTTGGGTATATCCAAGCTTCTTTTATCAGCTAATCATCGAAGGATGGAATCACGAAGTAATTATAATCATTGATCTACTTCAAGATCATTCTCAACCATTGATCAATCATAGTGGAAGAATAGAGTAAGCATGAGGAGTTAATCGACAAGAAGTGGTCACCACTTTTTTATGACTTATTCGGTAGGTAAAACTCCGGAGGAATTGAACTACTTTAGAGTTCTAATAACCTAGAGTCCTGAAGTCACGAATTGATGAATTCTCGGAGTGAATGAGGACCATCCATCTCAACCGAAGATTAATGCAGACCCGTCGATCATCTAAAATCCAATTATTCAAAGCTCAACGAGAAATGGGGTAGTATAGATTTGACCATCCTTCATAAGGTTAGATCAATGATGAAGGTTTAGAAGCACATATTAATTTGCGTAGACATTAACGAGAAGGAGACAACAAGTTTTTTTATTGAGACCAGGTAAAATATCAATGGTGGAACAGATCTTCACCACTCCGGAGAGAGTTGGGATTAAGCAAAAGGCATAAATATCTTAGAGTCCAGAATCTCTGAAATCTCGGAATAAATGACAGCCATCCATATCACTGACTAATTAAGTCAGAACCGTCGATCGTCAAGGCTTGAAAATGATCTGGAGCCAACAAAGTTGTGAAAGGATTAGACCAGAACGTCGATTTGAGAACTTATGGAGTAATTATAGCCATTATATTATCCAACATGAGATGCAACCACTTCGGAAGGTAACATTATGTAATATATATTTTCAAAAATAAAAAGAAATTGGTAAAGGATAAAAGCTTCAAAGGGTCGAAGCCTAGAGGACAAGGTTATGTTGTTGGTCATGTGAGTGCTCAAGGTATCAAAGGAACAACACTAGCACCTAGGGAAATGATTAGTTGGTAAGCTCGTGGTTTCAAGCTCTCACAAGGATTTTGGATTGAAGGGAGATCATATTGATTAAGACTCGAATTCACAACAATTCAAGATCTGTAGACTAATGAACCAATACACAGTCATGATTAAGAAAAATTAAATCATATGGTATTGACGTACCACGATCATATGATAAGGTAGAGGTTTAGTGTAAAAGCATGAGTAAAGAGAAGAGGAACTAAGGTTAATAAAATCATGGTATTAATCCCACGGTCATTTGGATAGTAATAGTTTGAAGGAAGCGCCTATCTGCAGAAATTAATAAATCTATAACAAGAAACTAAACATAAAAGAATAAATTTAAATTAAGACGACAAAGGATTTGAAGTCTTTTTAGTTAAAAGAAATAAAAGGCTTAATGAAAAAATATTTAGAATTAATTAAATGAAGAGGTGCATTGTTTTATAATGAAAAGACACATGGATTCAATATATACATGTTGGAATATTATATAAAAATAAAATTGTGGTGAAAAGAACGTGTCTTGGTGGATATATATATATATATATATATATATAATGGATTGAATAAAATTTCATTCTATCAGGTTGGTGCCTATTTACAAGTTGAGTCTTGTTATGAGGATTGGATTCCTCACATCTTAGTTGTATGTGAGATCAACAAGTTGGGTCTTGTATTAGAGAGTTGGATCTCTCATGTTTAGTTGAAGTTGAAGATATTAAAGGATTGATTTTTTTTGTATTCATTCAAGTTAAACAAATAAAAGAAAGATATTTTATCTAATTCATATTGTTTGTGTTATACATGTTTATGAATAGTTAATTGAGATACATATATTTTATTCATTTAATCAATGAAAGTGTGAAAAGCAGTCAAAAGTTCCAAACACTAATTCACCCCCCCCTCTCAGTGTTAGTGTGTGTTTCAAAAAATGTGTAGACAACGAAGTTAGGAGCATAGTGGTTTTGTAGAGGTGAGAGGGTGAGGTGAATGAGTCTACGATTCATCCAACCCGTGAACCTGAAAAACTCATAAAACATTCTAAGTGCTAAATGTTTTGAATGAGAAGGGAGGTAAGGGGAGAAATGTAGGCGTCAGAGGTAGAGAATGTAATATGTATATAGTGGGTTGGAAAGTGAGGTAGTATGAGAAGGTGAGTGAATGTATGAGTCCACCAACACACAAATCCGCCATGGATGAGAAAATTGCTAAGAAATGATACTTCTCGAATGGGATCATGAAAATGAGAAAACACAACAGTATGAGTCTGCGAGTTCGCAAACCCACGAGTCTGCAGTACAAAAGTGGACTAATTGTTGAGGAAGATTGATGTATGGGTAAAGGGAACATAATACAAGTCTGAGAGTATGATAAATTGACTAAGTAATGAAAGGAGAAGTGGGGAGAGGGAAAAATGGAAAAATGGTTAAGTATGAGAGAAGTAGGAGTAGAGTGGAAAAGAGAAAAATGGTTAAGTGTGAAGATGGAAGGTGAGGGAAATATGTGATGAGAGTACTTCATAATTTGAAAATGGAGAGGAGAACATGATACTTAGAAAAATTGTTCATAATCTCTCCTTCAGACCTTTAGACCCGATCTTGAATAACTTAGGCATACGGAAATGGATTTCTGATCTGAAAAGTGCATCATGAAGCTGAGACTGAGGGATGCATAATGGACTTATAAAAGTTCAAAAAAATGTCTTATTTTTAT
Organism: Picea glauca; assembly: GCA_000966675.3. Taxonomy (NCBI): domain Eukaryota; kingdom Viridiplantae; phylum Streptophyta; class Pinopsida; order Pinales; family Pinaceae; genus Picea; species Picea glauca. The sequence goes on along the minus strand of JZKD02S2056969.1, from coordinate 58,018 downwards.
ATCAAGGCTTTTATGAATCCAAGAGTGGGAAAATATAGATGACCAAATTTTGTTCAACAACTTCAACCTATGAGTGACACCAATCCCTGTATTGAACACCCACTTACAAGTTTTAAAGAACCAACTTGACAAGAACTAGCCTATTGAGAAGATGCAGACACTAATCCTCATTGTAAGAACCCACTTGCAGTTTGCAAGAACCAAATTTCCAAGCACCAACCTGTTAAGAAGATGAGGACACCAATCCTCACTGTAAGCACCCACTTACATTCTGTAGAAACCAATCTTCCAAGAACCAACCTGTTAGGAAGATGGGGACACCAATCCTCTCCCCTACACCACCTTTCCACCTTGAAGTAAATATGCTTCTCAATATGCACTTTTCTGTAAACCTTCACATCTGCATTCTGTATTTTTTCACTTCACAATAGATCAATTCATATCTCACATCAATACATATATTTTGATCTATTTCTCTATTATCTTATGCAATCGACTTACTTACAAATTTAGTGCTCAGTACTCTCACACATTTGCAACTTTATTTTCAGTGCATTACACACCATCTGCAATTCATACTCTACCAATCTAATCAATCTCTAAAATTTCTATTTCCCTGTAATGACTTTGTCTAGACACAATCCTTACTCTTTTCTTCACAAAATACAACTTTGCTACTCATGTAGTTGTGATTCCTATAACTATGCTTATATTATACTATTCCTCTATCACTCTTGTTTGCATAATTTGTTGGACATCCAAACACTATAATGGATCATATAATCAATCCAGTAGTTGTCACATTCATACATAGTTCTTAAGCTTCTCTTCATCCGTGAATAATGTACAATTTCTTGGTCATTCCTGTAGCAACAATTCCTATAGTTGTCGCATAGTCCTTAAAGCTTTTCTAGATTGACATATAATATTTAGGTTCCATGTTTCACTTCCTTGTATATATATTTACTCATGACTTCATACTTTCAATTTCTCTTAAAAATAGAGATATTTCACACTCCTAAAGGCTCCCAAACATACTTGTTTCTCTCACCTCCACATCATTGCATAGTTACTTCATTACAATCATTGAAATTTGTATGTTTCTAGTTCAGGATTAGTATATATCCATGGATAACTCGCATACCTTTCACATTGTAATCATAAACCCTTTTGAAGTTTGTATCAAATCACATTCCCTAATGCGACACTTTGTATTCCTTCTTTGTGTTATGCCATTGACTTTTATTTTATGCATTTTAATTTGTATTTGGATCTTGACTCAATGAAAAAATACCCCTATGATTTCATAACCCAAACAAGAGATATTTCATGTGATTGTAGTCTCTGCGATTTCAAATCTCGAGATACATAGCTATGATTACCAAATCTATGTGATTTCTAGAATCCAAACAAACTATGCACTAGCAATTTCAAAGCCCAAAAAATAAATGTAAACAAGATATTTCATACTTTTGAAATTTCCATATCCCCAAAATGAAATGTAAACCTGCTATTTCAAAACCCAGAAGTACGATTTCAGAGCTATCTTCATGTTCTTGCACCAGACACACTCCCTCACTTATCATCAATTGATTCATTATATATACAAACCATGTTGATCCTATATGGACCCAAACGTAGTGGAAACGACCAATTTGTTTTCTAGTGTGCACAGTTTCTCCTTTTCCCTCCAACGTAAAGGAAACATGGCTTGAGATCTATTCAAAAATTATTTACAAGACATGTGGACCCATCTTGGCTAACAAGCAAGATGGTTGTTAAAACAATTTCATAACCTTTCCAGAACATTGCCAATATGTTATTACCAAAAACTCAAATTTCTATAGTTGAGTTTCTTTTAGTTCCCAATGCATTATTATTGGAATCCTGAATTCATGTGGTTGACTTTCTTCCTATATTTTTACTTCACAAACTTTCCAAAGTGTTACCAACACATTAAATTACTAGGATCCCAAATTCCTATAGTTGAGTTTTTTTTAATGCTTTTAGGAAGACAGATGATAAACTTCCACTTGGAGCAAGATCCTCATGTGTTGAGCTTGCTTGTCCTTCTCTCATTCCTATTGAAATATATGTTGGAGACAAACATATTGGCATATATAGTCATACATTAATCAACCAATGACCTCAATAACACCTTATCAATATTGCCACACTAGTATTCCAACAATCACTTTGATATCAATGACACCACTCACTGTCACATCTGCAACCACTTTGGCCTCAACGAAAACACTTTCTCAACAAACCCTTGGGTGGTACCTCGTACCGAGGATGTGGAATCATATGGAGATTCCATGCTACTCACAATAATATATATTGTCAATATGGTAATCCCATAAGCATTCACTGATATTGGTCATCCACTCCATCCTTGTATGGAGTGTGATATTCCTACTTTACCCAAAAATGTTGGTGACTCTCCCCATTAACATGATTTCCTAGGTACTGATTTTCCTTCAAAAGAGGTCATCGTGGAAGTCATGGCTTCCATAGATGAGCCCAAGGATGAGGTGATGCATCAATATTCTTGTCCTGATTCAAAACTAATGAGAGTTATCATGATGATTCATGATTTGATATTGGGGACGTTTTCTAGGGAATCTAGTAGCCCTCCTATTCTTGACCCTTTTATGCCTTGTTTATCTTTTTCAAAACTTTATGTGAAATCCTTTGCTTCCCCTTCCATCAAATATTTATGTTTCATACCTCCTTGGTGTCTTGATGGACCCCATCAAGGAGTTTCCATAGCTCATGAAACCACTCATGATGAGTATCTTTGTAAGCCAAAATTCATTCGAATGTGGCATGGTAAGCCATATGATGCCAACATTGGCTCATGATTTCATTGATTATAAAAAAATATCCTTGGCCTGAGCTTAACAATGGGATCTTCTTGGCATAAAGACTCAAGATGCATAGTGCCTTGAACATAGGTGTGTGTTGTGAGTGTTTTTTCTTTGCATATTTCATATCCAAACAATCCAAAAATATTTCCTTTTTTGACATTTCACTATGCATTTTGACTCCCAAAATCTAGTTTAAATGTGTTGATAGGATCACGGGGACTCATTGTTTTACAAAGATGGAAAATTCCATTGAACTTGAGGTATGAGTTCCCAAAATGGCATATAGGGATAGGTTTTTCCATGCATTCACCATCTTACATTATTAACCATCCATTTTTCCATCACAATACCTTAGGTTCAATCCCAACTGGTTGTGACATTAGCTATTCCATTTTGCACATCGTAACTGGTTCAATAGTGCCTACACTTCATGGGTTCCATAGTTAGCACCTAGATTTCCATTCGGTTCCCATGTTGTGATTTCCCCATGGGCTTGGGAGCCCTCCTTTAGCTCCTCCATGACTTAATGATGATTGAGCCTCATTTTCCTCTCTTCGTCTAATTCTAGCCACATCCTGTGGGGAGTTCCCAAATTTTTTATGTTTCTTAATGGTTGTTTATGCATTTGTTGCTTGCATCATACATATTGTCATTGCACTATTGTTTTCCCACATCCTGCCTACCGCTATTATAGTATCCTTTGACCATCAGCCTCTTGCATTATTTGGCCTCCATTTTGCATCCACCTACCCATGGAGAGAACAACTGTTAAGAGTGTATTTCACTTGATGGTACCATTTTCATTCATATTTCTTAGGTTGGTTCCATGTGCTTGGAACACATGAGAATTTTGTTAAGCCACTTGTTCTCTCCAAACAAGTATACTTTTATCTCTTTTTCAAAACTGTAAAAGTACATGAAAAATAAACTATTGAGTACACTTTTATCTCTTTTTCAGGCTTGCTAAAAATAAACAAAAAAGTCACATTACCAAGAATACTTGCATCCTTCTTTCATGCTCGTTAAACCATGAAGGAGACAAAAAACAAAAACAAAAATGAGTGGATGTTTTTACCATTGGTCTATTCTCAAAATGACAATGTCAGTTGAGTTGTCCTTGAACATGCCACCTGTTTGAGTCCTCATCATACGGTTTGGTTTTATCTTGCCTAGGAGTCGTCTCAATAATATGAGTCAAAGATACTCCTCCATCTGGTTACTCTTCCAGTCATCATGGAGAGTGCGTCAATGCCTCATGTGTTTTTGCACTATATTCTTCCAACTATTTTGTCTTGTTGCAAAGTCACCATTGTGTCATGGTATATGTTCAAGGGAAGTTTAATCCTGAGTCAACCATTTATTTTTTTGATAACTTTATGAGTCAATCATCCATGTGTCAGTTGTACTTTGTGATACTCTCTCTTCACATCACTCTCGATGTATGTTTCATGTCGATTGATAAGGGATACATTAAGGCCCTCCTTAGATGTATATCTTCCTATCAAATTCATCACATTATCTAGGAGAGGGATCTAGAAACCAACTAGTACCTTAGAGCTTGCAGTGCTCAGTCGTAGGCCTCCTCGTGATCGACAATGGGTTTACATCATTGACTCCTCATAAATTGATTCTATGAGTGTTCGGCATCATAGCATCTATTCACACTCGCTATATTGTACTAGGTACATTGGGGTCCATCTTCATCATCAGTGGGTCCCTTCATGTTTGTTAACGATATATATCAATAATTGATAATCAATTGGTTTCTATCATGCTTGACATAAGCTCATCTATTTCCATGTTGTAGATTCATACCATCGAGGTTTGGGAAGAAGACCTTGGGTTTTTGGGCCACATCCTTCCTTTACAACATCTCCTCCCAAGTGTCGATGGAGTATATCACTTATCTATGAGTACTTTGAAGACTTCAAGGGCACTTCCCTCAGTGCTCGTTGTCTTCCTGATGTATATATGTTGTGTCATAGATCCACATTGTATTTTCTGGTGTCTGTGATAATATTCATGAAATAGATCCACGTTGTATGTACTCATAGCTATGATCTCATTGGTGACATAGATACACTATGTATTATTTCATGTCCATGGTCTTGCATTTCATGTCATGGATCTGCAGTGTATAGTTTGGATACCATGCTTTGATAATGTTCATAGTCTGAGTATGTCTACCTAGGGAATGGGCTATTGTTGCATTCACCCTTGGTGTTTGATTGTAGGTACTCTTTGTCCTCTGGGCCTCCTTTTCTCTCTCCTCGTGTTGCCTCCTATGGACACTATTTTATTGTAATGTATTTCAGCCATCCATTCCTTTCTTGACCTCACACACTAGGGGGCATTTGTTATAGCTTTAATTTCTGCCCACTAGGGCCATAAGGGAATCTAGTAGAATATGAATTCCAAGACACATCTCTAGAATTATCATCATGTGTCCTACATGAGACAATAAGCAGTGATAGTCGTTGGGCATCTATAGTGCAATAAGAGACAATCCATGCAACCTTATAGATTCACAAAGTTACGAAGAGGTAAGTGAGGGATGAGTTTTTTCTTCATGGCATGAACCTAGGAACTCACATCATTCGAGTATCCATTAGGTTCTATAAGATCTAAAATATCTCCCAAGCCTCTTCCAAGAATCTATATAAAGAAGGAAAGTCTTGAGCATGGGGGAAAATAATCATTTGTAGAGATATGTTGTCCAATTACAAAGGTGCTTCTCTAGTCACAACAACCACAAGCAGATTTCCTAGTCAGATTGAGAAGCTAAGGAGGAGCAAGGAGAAAAGGGGAATGCTTTCACATCCAAGGTATGATGTTTGATGTATTTTCTACATGTTAAGGAATAGATAATTGGTTTTCCCCTAAATTTGTTTGTATTTGATTTGCAAATGCTTAGATCTAGTATTGTGTTAAATGGACTAGGATAGACCTAGTGGATTGGATTTTCCTAACATTAGGAGATCAAGTAGATCGGTAGTTTTTTGTCTACTTATGTGCAAGAATCATATTGCAGGAGTTGGAGTTGGATCTCAGGAGATGCTTAAGTCAGATACACAAGGATAATCGTTGATCATAAGGTATGTTTACTACTCTTCTTGGATAAAAGGAAAGGAAATTACTTGTATCTAGGGAAACCGTTAGAAGTTTATCCCTGATGTCTGTCTAGGATCAATAAGAAGATCCTAGGGAGATTTGACTTACCATATTGTTGATATTTCTCCAATAACAATTGGTACAATTGAATGATATAACTAATTTATGTTTTCTCATGCCGTAGGATGAAATGTTTCAAGATTTCCCTCCCTATGATTAAATGTACAACATGTTATGTAATGTGAGTTGAACGTTGTGCAATGTCTCCATGATAATTGAACTTCTAGAGAATCCATTGAGAATGAAACATTTAAGGTTTGGTTGTTGTAGAAGTGGTTATTTTTTGGATTTAAGTAATTTTGGGGGGTTCTAATTGTTACCTTGTGGTAATCGATGTTGATTCTATGCCTACAACGTTGAATGAATCCATTAATGTTGAGGATGAGAATGAGGAAGATGTTGAAGATAATCAAATGCTTTCAATGAAATCATATGTTTATGTTATCCCATGCCTTTCCATGATTCTAATCCCTTTCCATCCCTTGTCATCCCCGACCCCACAGTCTAATCTAATCTCAGTGAGCATGTTGATTCAATCCAGTTTCGATGGCCATTGAATCATGTTTCCCCGTTCTGTGGTGTCATAAGGCAGTAGCATCAAAGGTGTGTCATAAGGCATTTGGTCAAAGGCATAAAGGTGAGATGGCTATTAGAGTGTGTAATATCGTTTGTAGGCATGGAAAAAGAAATGGTCTTCGATAAGGAACATTGGTCCAAGATGTCCACCTCTAGTGCAAAAGAGGGTGTTGGTAGGGAGGAATTGAAGATATTTATCAAAGGAAATGGAGTCTAATGGCATGCTAGAGGAGAAAATAGGTTCAAGAATAAATCCCATGGGAGAACTGAGGTGGAGATGAGCCTAAAGACTATTTAAAGAGGTAGCAACCTCTAAGAAATCTTCAGGGTCACAAAAGATTATGAACGAAGAGGCAAGGCCTCTAAGATATATTCAGGGTTGCATAAGATTACGATTGAAGAGGTAGGGCATCCAAGATATATTTAGGTCATATAAGTCGGAGAAATCAGGGATGATACCTACTTAGTTAACGCCAAGTGAGAACCCTACATGGTTGGACTAAGAACAGATTGGGTAAGAAGGAAGCTCTAGCTATGGTTGTCTATAGGAATTAATGTGTCGGCTAACGCTTGAAAGTGTTAGGTTTAAACCAATAAGCTACCCTCATCCCTAAAATAAGATAGCCATGATATCATCTATTATTTTTAATTATACAAATAAATACTAATCCAACTAAACATGATCTTTACTATTTTAGTTAAGCAATATTATCTATGATAAATAGAATAAAACCAAAAAAAAAATTACTTAATAAACCAATCAATCATAACATTTGAACATGTATATATCGATAAAATTATAACATATAAAATGATATATAAAAACAAAAAAAAACATGAAAAACAAACAAACATGAATATAGTGACATGATTGTATCACTATACTGATATGATATGATAGGAATGACGAGTATTTTAACCAACATAAAAATAAAAAACTTTACAAGATCTCTCTGCTTATATGATACCAAAACGTTCATAACTTATTCTCTATTAACACCTTATAGGGAAAATTATGTAGTTATTCATACAAATAGCAATTTTTTTGGGTAAAGGTGTTCATATGTAATTGAATAGTTGGTCCGATTTGTTTGATTTCCCTTTTTCAACACCACCTCAAAATATTTCTTAGTATACAATTTTTTTTGAGTTGGTTCTTCATATTTGATAGGGGAGATGATTGCATGTAAAATTTGACTAATTGTTAGGGTAGATGGTTGCATGTAAAATTTGATTAATTGTTAGGGACGAAAGGACACTATTTAAAATCAACAACCCAATTGAATAGCTCCACTGTTGATCCAACTCCTCCCATTCAACTTCATTAACTCACGTGTCACTAGAATTGCATGATGTCATTAGAAACAAATATTGAAGAGACGAGCCTTAATGAGTGGGCATCTCAATATTGAGATTTGTTTTGTTAAGTAATGTCTCTGTAAATTGTTTAGCCATAAGAATGTTGGAAGTTCTACATGGATAATTAGTGATAATTGTTTTTGCAGTATTATTTATACATTTATTAAATAATTAAATAATTATTTTTAGTGATATTATATAATTTAAGTAATATTAAGTTTGTTTAAAAAAAAAAATAGATGTTTGTATTAATAAAAAGATAAGTATTGAACTTGTATTGTATATAAATAGTATTGTTGATCAAAGTTTGAATGATAAAACAAGTCATGGATAATGACAAAGTTTTAGTTTAAGAAAAACTATTTGGGATTGATTATAATTTTATATTATATATTAATTTTCACAAAAATGAGATATATACATTAATCTTTCACAAAAAGGAGAAGAGAGTATTGATTAACATGTTGTCAAAGTTGTCCCTGAGGTGTAGGACAGTCGATGACGGAGTGTGTTGTTAAGCCACTCTGTGATGTTAAAGTCACCGGTTCGAAACCTGTGGAGACAAAAAATCCAACCATGTTAAGGGTTGGTGTGGCTCAGGCCGGGTGCGATCCTCGGGTGATTTTGACGGCTTAGATGCCCCTGAGTCGCGGTTTCTTAAGCCACAGGTTAATCCCGATGCCAACAGGTTCGGCCAAATTAACAAACAAAAAAAAAACATGTTGTCAAAGTTTATTATAGATTGAGCGAGAGAAGTCCTTATCTATTTATTGCACTATAGAGTCTTTAGTTCATACAAAAATGTTGTATAGTATTTCCACTTGCTTCCATTCTTAGCTAGGGAGAGCTTTGCGAACATCTTCTCATACTTCTTAGAATTCCTCTTTCCTTTTTGTTTCTATACATCTCTCCTCGATAACAATTCAACTGACATGATAGAGTTGCTAAGTTATATTCTTTAGCTAAGCCATGACTTCATCCATATTTCCTGGGTGGGATAATTTTATTGACTCTTGAGACTCCATATTCACACTAAGATTTTGATGACAAAAGTTCAATAATAGACAAATAAGAAAGAATGAGAGAACTATTGGATACCTCGTGAAGACATATGCTACCAAATAGAAGGTCAACAACCAACTTTGGTGATATTGATGTCCTCCAAAAATAACTTCAGAGGCAACCCACCATTATTTGAGTTCAAGATGAGATATATTAGGTTGTTGTGTGAGTTATGTATTTCATATATGAAGGGACATAAGTATGTCATGATTTGATATAGATCTAGAACATTTTTCTTGGGGGCATGTGTGATAAGATATGAGGGATACTAATGAAAATCAAGAAAAAGAAGATGAAAAATTACATATTAAATATATTTAGTGCTTCATTAAAATAGTGATTTTCATTATTATCTAAGCATGTGCATATGATCCAACATGGTGCATAGTGTGACCCTTAGTTGACTAGGTGAAGGCCATGTGGAAGACATTGATAAGAAGGAATGCTTGGTTAATTTATGCATTTCCTTGGGAAAATGCCCTATTAGAATAGGATGATGCATAATTGAAATGTGTGTCTTCTATGTTAGGTAGTGGGACCTTCCTCTCTTAAGATAGCCTCATTGGCATAATCCTTGTATGATATCTAGTGATAATTGGCACATTTGTACCTTTCCTTAGTCGGAACACTTGTCATAATAGGAGGATGCACAATTTAGATGCATTTTGTCATTGTTAAGTGGCATGACCCTGCTTCCTTTTGAGTTGGCATACTCCTCATGTGGGTACGCCTAAGAAGTGTTTGATGTATATAGGTGGAGGGATTAACATAATATCTTTATAGAGTGTTAGAAAAGAAAAATCTACACTATATATTTTTTACGATCTTACAGTGTACACAACTTACTTCAAAGTGATCTTGTCAACCTAGTGGAGTGTGTAATTGTGCCACATGTCTTCACCTTTATTTCCCCTTCTTCTGCACATCTTACTTCAAAGTGATCTCGTCAACCTAGTGGAGTGTGCAATTGTGCCACTATGTCTTCACCTTTATTTCTCCTTCTTCTTTTTATACATTGGGTAAACCTTCTCAATACTTTCCTTTGGGGTTCAAGACTTTGGATCCATCTAAGTCACATTTAAGAAAAAAAACATCATTGTGATCACTTTTAACTTCTATGGTGTGTTGGAGAGAGGTATGGAATTTTCAAGAAATGGGAATAATAACATGAATATTTTTTTTTTTTAAATAAAAAAGAGCTGGATCCTTTTATATTACCATAGACAAAAGATAACACTGTCGTGGGTGCCAGCTGCCCCGCCTTGACAGGAAACCAAGGCAGCTGGA
>JZKD02S2056969.1:26054-43137 GCA_000966675.3 Picea glauca | reverse complement strand
ATCATCATCATCATCAATAATTATAGGGTGTTAACTATCATCTCCATTTCCAAATTTACTTGGCAGGGACTAAGTTGCCATGCAACCCTTGTTTTCTTTTACGAAATGGTGTTTAAATGATATCATATTTGTAAAGAGTGGGTACTTGTCGAGATGGTATCCTCCTTATAAAAAGATGGTGTGTGGTAAACACTTTATAAAGAGTATTCTTGTTTATTTTCCTAAGGTAAGGGTTTTTGTTCCGTATTTAGATATTTTATTTAGGTCAATCCTTTTGTATTAGAAGTGACTAAACATTCATAGTTTAATTTAATTATGAAAAAAAAATCGTTTATGTTCCCATAAACTAAAAGGATTTTGAATGATTGGTACAAAGGTCTTCATAAAGATGGTTTAAATGATTGATACAAATGACTTTTTAGGAGAGATTACGAGATATTCTTATGTAAACAATTTTTTTCTGTATTAATATATTATTTCAAGTGGTTGTTTTGGTTGTGGTTGTGGATTGTTCCTCTCTTTGAGGATTTTCATCATGTAATATACTACTGATCTTTGATATGTTTGTGTGAATAGTTTCCTTAATGTGTTCAATGAATAGTTTCCTTAAGGTGTTTATCGAACATGGTATCAAAGATCCTATGCATACTTGCTCTTGTTGTTGATCGAGATCATAAGCCTGTGTCACTACATGTAACAAAAGAGTTTTGGATTCTATTTTTTTTTAGCATTTCTAGACTAAGTGAACTACTCCAATATGTTTGGAGTGTTGTTTCCAATTGGAAAACCTTTACGCATTAGTTGAAAAGGTTTTTGTTTGCCTAAAATATAATCATATGTATTAGACATTTACATATTTGTTGAAAATGTTTTTGTTTGCCTAAGATATAATCATTTGTATGGATTTGGAGGTATATAATTTCATTCCAAGTTTTTTTTTAATATTTTTCAAACTATTTTAATATTTTTATTTTTATTTTTTGTTTATATTTCAGATTTGTTCCATTTCCTATATGTGTATGTTGTTTTCCCTATGCCTTATCCGAAATTGGAAAATCACAAATAGAGAGGATTTTTTTTCTGGCTTATGTATGCTCTTTTCCTTGTGCCTTATGTGATCTTGACAAATTAGAAATAGGAAGAAAACTTACATTTTTGGGGTAGGCTATCCTCGATCTTATACAGTTTCATTTTTTTTTAATTATTATTATTATTTATTTCCAAAAAGTTCACTTTCTTTTGTATGCAATGGTGTTTGAAGGTTTTTTGTAGGTAAAAAAACATGGGTTTCATTGTAAGCACATACTTCGAGGAGGTCGTAAGTTTTAAAAAAAAGGGGGGGGGGGAGAGAGACCCTTTGGTACTTTCTAAAATTTGATATTTTTTGGTAATAACTCACTTGGTTCAAAGTTACTTCTTTAAAACAAGAGTCTTGAGTTCAAGTCCTTCCTTTTGTAAATTATTTTTTTAAAAGTGCATGCAACCTTAAGTTATGAAATAACTTTATTGTAAAGTGCATCTCACTCAAATTAAAAGAAAAAAAGCATTCATAAGGTAACACTATTTTGTTATTCTAAGTTACGTTTTCCATGCGATTTTAAGTTATAAAGTAAATTTATTTTAAAAATGATTCTTAGTTATTTTATAAAATTGAGTCATTTACATTAATTAAATAACTTATTTGTAAAAATAAGCTTATAAAAAAAAGTCAGATAAGGAGAGTGCTTTTTTGTTTTCTCATGATAATTTCATGTGTGTGATGCAGATGAGATAAATTGAGTAAAGGTGGAATGCTTGGAAAGAACAACTACTGTTGAAGACACTGGATCCCTATAAATGTAGAACCTTGGTAGGGTTCTAATAATCAGTTGATGCTCTCCTTGTATGTGAAATCCTTGGGAAGATGGATCGCTGAAGGACTGTGGAGCAGTTAAGGGATGCATCAGCCTGGAAGGGTGAGTGCAACAAGGAAGAGGCAAATCAGGAGTGCTTATGGCATGGTAGTTGTTAGTGCTAGAATTTTCCCCTAGAATACTATAGGGTCAATCCTAGCACATCTTAGTTATTGCAATGATTTTATAAATAAGGATGTGTTTTGGGTTTTTAAAGAAGGTGGATCAGGTAGATGGAAAGAGAAAGAAAAAGAGAAACAAGCTAAATGTAGATCAGTTAAAACATCATTGGGTATGGAGTAAAGTAAACACCTTATTGATCGAAGGTAATCAAATTGCATATCAGATAAGAAATTTATATGAAAATGGGTAGAAGAATAGGGAATAAATAAAAAGTAGAATACCCATCAAACCAAGATTCTCTTTGTCAAATGGATGAAATGGTACTTGAAACAAAACACACAAATATTAGGCAGTTACAGCAAAATCTTTACTGCTCAAGAATCTATTATCCATGGGCAACCATTGATTCTCAATGTCTGCAATTCATTCAAGTAAGATGAAAAACATAGTGTAAAACAAGGAAGATGGAAAACAGAGTAAAAAAGAACAATGGAAATCACAATCTGATAAAAAAAAATTCATATATCTTCAATGTCAGAAGTGATCACAGAATAAGATTCCCTCAACCTTACACTAACACATACTGGATGACTTTCTCATCAAATTCCTTCTCAGGCCTCACCCTCTCATGCATCCCTCACCCTCTACATGATCATGTTCATCTAATATATAGAAATTACATAAGTTACATACATTTATTGTCAACCTAATCATCAGGGACATATTATAACTAACAACTAGAAACCCTGAGGGTGAACTTCTACCTTATCTACTTATAGTCAATAGTTGCAACAGAAAACCCCAATTTCTAAGTACCCAGATCTACACTAGAATAGGTCTTTAACAAACAAGTTCCACCTGACAAATTGGTTGTCTTTTCCTCTGATCCTTAGTGATTGTTCTGATTTCTATCTTGACTCAACAAGTGAAGAGGTCGAATAGATAGTTGGCCCAATAGTTGTCCTCCAAATAGAGAATTTTTGATAATGTTTAAAATACCCTGTAGATTGCTTCTAACATATTCCTTTCACGTACTAGTTGAGATGCAAAATATTCGTGCTATAATAGGTTTTGGAAGGACCATCATCCTTTGGAGTCTCCATATGTATCAGATGCAAATCTATCACACCCCCCTTACCCATATCTCATAATTTCCATCTTCTTTCGATTAGATATTTTCTCATACATGTCATGTATCTCGAACTATTGGAGGTCGTTGAAGCTTATCCCCTAGATCTAGAAACTGATGACCACATGTCTTATTGACTGTTGGTTCTCTACCTGAAAAAGGGATGCTCTGTCATGTGCTAAACTTGCTTTTTGTATTGCACAAGTTGCATTTTTGTATTCTTCCTCCAGCTGTAGTGGAACCAACCTATGTGTTGCCCTTTTCTTTAGATATCTCCATAGCCTTTATTTGGATATTAATTGTAGGTAAGGATTGTGATCTTGAAGCAATCTCGGCTTGTTTTTGAAAAGAAAGATATATATTCGATAGAGCATCTATTTCTTCCATGCCTTGCCACCAATGATACTGACACGGGAAATCCATCATGTTTCAGAGAGATGCATGTATCTCATTTCTAGACAATACTCAATTTTTGCATCTATAGCTTTTGGAGCTGCATGTACCAGGTCTCCAATCAGGCTTAAATGTCTTACCCATTCTCAATTTTAAACACAAGCAATACAAGTAGCAACTTCACTCCCAAGTGCCCAAATAGATACACAATATTGATCAAACTATGTTGATGATGCTCTTTGCATTTGTTGTCACCATGCTAGAGTTAAATGGGGATGACTGCTCTTTGAAGAAGACTTTCAAGATTCACTTGGAGAATAATATCTTCATCCACTGAGATCATCGTTGGCCATTGCATAGATGGAAATCATAAGATCATGGACCCTAGGTAACCTTGTGGCATCTATGGCAACGTTTGAGATCTTTGATGATACACCATGGCCAAGAGGAAACTCATCCAATGTCATGTTGCTTGTTGTAAAACCTGAAAATGTTCAAAGCTGTGTTGTTTCCTTACAACTTCCTTTTCCCTTTCTGCAACATCTCTTCGAAGAAATTCTCTTTCTATGATTTCCTCTGTTGAAAATTCCTCTCTAATCACTCGGCCTCGAGAGATCTTTCATCATTATTTGACAGCTGGATGCTCTGAAACAAAACACCAATATGCTAATTATTTGGAATGACCCAGAAACTTGGCGTTGTTCTAACACTTGGTATTGAATGTTTTTCACTCCCAATCGACATCTTAATCCCAGTTTTTAGTATACCCAATACTTGGCATTTGGCCGTCTTATGACGATCCTGGTGGTGCTTCAATTTTCAGCACTTGTAACTAAGCTCGAGCTCTATTTTTTCTGTGTAGTGGGGGTAATCCCACACGCATGGAGATTAAACATCTAAATAAAAAAATGTTTACAAACTTCATGACGTGTAGTGCATGGTCTTTTGGTCCATTATGGAATTCCTCCTTACCTCTCAAACTTGACACTTTGGTGCTTGGTATAGGCTCTTGATGCTTGGATTTTTGTTGACTGATGTTTGGTAATGTTGTGTGGCTGCAAACTTATGTTGTATGTTGATGGAAGGTGTTGGAGATTGGTTGTCGGCCAATAAATTTTGCTAAAATAATCATTAAGTCTATAAAATAAAACCGGGAGCATAAAACTTGACCATATAAACCGAAAATGGCTTTATAATACTATTTCTATTTTTCCAAAAAACTGTCTTTTAATCCACATGCAATTATCCTTACTTAATATCAGCTTTAAATATATTTTACTAGTACAAATGCCAATATATCTCAAACAAGGCATCATAGAACTATGTCAAGGGTGTATAGAATAAGAACTTCCACCCTTCCTGTACCTCTTCTCTAACAAGGCAAGTTAAAAGCTCAGTACTACTAGCATATGTAATATTGGTGCTCTGGAACAACACTTTTCGGTGCTACAGGAATAACCCCATTTCTGCAACAAGGAAAAATTGAATATTTAGTATCTAGATACTAACATTGGCTCCTTCTCAGGATGACATGTTCCCTGCGAGTTGCCAAGAACAAGCAAACCATTGTGCCTTTCTGTTCTATCCATCTTTGCAACACAACCTGCAAACTTTTGTCTCTGTAAACATCCACATTTATGATATGCCTAGTCCATTGGGCTTATGGAGTCATCCATACTGTCACCAGATCTCTGCAACCTTTATTCGAATTTTGAACACACTAATGAAAACAAAATTATTGTTGCGAACTAACAAACTGAAAAGAATCTTCATACTCGTATGATGAGATTATTCTTATGTCTTATTCCTACTTCTAGCCAGTAAATACTGGCTAATCATGTGAAATCATGCTTCCAATGAAACCATGATAACATCTAGCCGAATGTAAAAACTCCTTGCATGCAGAATAAGATCAAAGAAAACTTCATTGTGTGTAACATAATTTTAACTTGTAACACATACTTACAACCACCATCGTCTTTGATTCAAAATTTTGCAAGGCTTAAATCTTCTGAGAAACATGATTCCATATAAAAATATACCAGATCATAGAAAAAAGAAGTATATTGATAACCAAATATGTTTACCTCTACATGCTGCTCAATGTTTACTTCAACTTCTGATATATGGATGTCATGTACAACTTTTTGCAAATCTGGATATAGTTGTGAGTTGATTTTTCTGTTAATTACTTCTTGTTTAATATCTTCTCCGTAAGTGATACCAATTTTCTATTCATGAGGTGTTGTAAACAAAAAATAAGATCTGAAATCTTCAGCCATATCCATGTAGACAACCGCAGGATCATGCCAATTATGCTGCATCTTGAACTGATACAAAAAAAAATTATGCTCCTATGTGATATGTGTTCCACTTGTCAAACTACACTCCATCTTATCTGTTGAAATTAAGCTATGACCAAGATTTGCGTTATCATAATCAAAAGAAATAAAATCATCTTGATTATGCTCAAAAATTTATGGGACAGCAACAATGTCATTATGATAATCAACAGGTTGATCTTCTTCCTCCATGCTGCCTTCAGATGCATAATTTCCATGCACTAGCTCAAGTTGTTCATAGATGAGGAGTTGAATGCCTTCATGAATCTGCTAGTCAGATTCTGTCACCATAAAGACATCAGGATCTAAAATGTCAAGATTATCATCACTATACTCATCAAATATAGGCTAACTCAGAAAAATTTATGAGAACTGAAAATCAGAAACCTTTTCTTCACAGTCATCTTGAAAGGATGAATGCATAAGTTCAGCTTGGTTATCATATGAATGTTGACCACAAAGCACATATGAACAGTCATCAAACACATTTATAGCTGTTGATTTTTATTCCTTGTTTACAACATGGTATAAAGTATCATAGTTACACATTTCAAAATCAGAATGTTGAAAATCCTTCTGCTGCAAAACAAATTTATGAAAAGATGCTAAAAATAAATCTTCTTCTTCTTCCTCTGCCTTATAATCCTTTTCATTTGAGCTCAAAGTAATAGGTACATAAGGAGAAAGATCTAGATCATTTTTAGTTACATAGTCATTGATATCCTCATTGATTATATCCTGAATATTATCCTCACTAACATGATTTTCATTCTTGCAAACAGGAGAAAAATCTTCTTTCTATTGAATATGCTTCTCAAATACATCATAACAATTTTCAAAAAGACTTTCAGCTGGAAATTTATCTTTATAAAATATATTGAAATCATCATGAAAATTTGTCAATGATTTAATACTTGAAGTTGGAAGAGATCTGCACCAATCAAGGGCTGCTCCCTTCAATGAGTATTTGAAAAGTTTAATTTAGACATCCTTATGCACAATCTCCCATTCATGAACAAAATCGTGAAAATCTAGCAGATGTTGAGCTAGAACCTCCCAATATTCGCCTTTAAATGTAGGAAGAGTACCTTCCCATTCATCTCTGCTAAGCATTGGGTTTGGAAAATCAATGACATTCTAAAAATCGCAAAAATCAAACCTTTGAGCCAAAATGACTTCCATACTTGGATCCCCAGTGGAGTCGCCTATTAATATTTAGATAGTGGAGTCGCCATGGTGAAAGATTTGCATTCAATCATATGTCCTCTTCTTGTTCACCAACAAGAAGCGGATCTGATCATTGTCATTCTCCTAGGGAATATTTCTTCGTTGCTTTGTCCCCGACAACAACACCAAAAGAGTGCCAAAAGATGTTAGTGCTGGAAGATTCCCCTAGACTGTTATAGGTTCAAGCCTAGCACATCTTAGTTATTGAAATGATTTTATAAATAAGGATGTGTTTTGGGTTTTGAAAGAAGGTGGATCAGGTAGATGGAAAGAGAAAGAATAAGATAAACAAGCTAAATGCAGATAAGTTAAAACATCATTGGGCATGGAGTCAAGTAAACACCCTATTGATCGAAGGCAATCAAATTGCATATCAGATAAGAAGTTTATATAAAAATGGGTAGAAGAATAGGGAATAAACAAAAAGTAGAATACCCATCAAACCAAGATTCTCTTTGTCAAATGGATGAAATGGTACTTGAAACAAAACACACAAATAGTAGGCAATCACAACAAAATATTTACTGCTCAAGAATCTATTATCCATGGGCAACCATTGATTCTCAATGTCTGCAATTCGTTCAAGTAAGATGAAAAAAAGAGTGTAAAACAAGGAAGATGAAAAACAAAGTAAAAAAAAAGCACGGGAAATCACAATCTGATAAAACCAATTGTCATATATCTTCAATGTCAGAAGTGATCATAGAATAAGATTCCCTCAGGCTTACACTAACACATACTGGATGGATTTCTCATCAAATTCATTTCCATGCCTCACCCTCTTGGGCCTCCCTCACCCTCTACACCTTCTTGTTCATCTAATATATAGAAATTATGTAAGTTACATACATTTATTGTCAACCTGATCATCAGGGATAGATTATAACAAACTCCTAGAAACCGTGAGGGTGAACTTCTACCTTATCTACTTATAGTCAATAATTGCAACAAAAAACCTCAATTTCTAGGTACCCAGATCTACACTAGAATAGGTCTTTAACAAACAAGTTCCACCTGGAAAATTGGTTGTCTTTTCCTCTGATCCTCAGTGATTGTTCTGATTTCTATCTTGACTCAACAAGTGAATAGGTCGAATAGGTCCAATAGTTGTCCTCCAAACAAAGCATTTATGATAAAGTTTAAAATACCCTGTAGATTACTTCTAACATAGTCCTTTCACGTACTAGCTGAGCTAAAAAAATATTTGTGCTATAATAGGTTTTGGAAGGACCATCATCCTTTGGAGTCTCCATATGTATCAGATGCAAATCTGTCACAACCCCCTTACCCATATCTCATAATTTTCATCTTCTTCCGATTAGATATTTTCTTAGATATGCCATGTATCTTGAACTACTGGAGGTCGTTGAAGCTTATTCCCTGGATCTGGAACATGATGACCACATGTTTATCTAACAATTAGTTCTCTGCCTGAAAAAGGGATGCTCTGTCATGTGCTAAACTTTCTTTCTGTATTGCACAAGTTGCATTTTTGTATTCTTCCTCCAGTTGTAGTGGAACCAACCCGTGTGTTGCCCTTTTCTTTAGAAATCTCCACAGCCTTTATTTGGATATTAATTGTAGGTAAGGATTGTGATCTTGAAGCAATCTCGGCTTGTTTTTGAAAAGAAATATATATATTCGATAGAGCATCTATTTGTTCCATGCCTTGCCACCAATGATACTGACACAGGACATCCATCATGTTTCAAAGAGATTCATGTATCTCATTTCTAGACAATACTCAATTTTTTCATTAGTAGTTTCTGGAGCTATATGTACCAGGTCTCCAACCAGGCTTAAATGTCTTACCCATTGTCAATTTTAAACACAAGAAATACAATTAACAACTACAACCCCAAGTGCCCAAATAGATACACAATATTGATGAAACTCGGTTGATGATGCTCTTTGAATTTGTTGTCACCATGCTAGAGTTAAATGGGGATGACTACTCTCTGAAAAAAACTTTCGAGATTCACTTGGAGAATAATATCTTCATACACTGAGATCACTGCTGGCCATTGCATAGATTGAAATCATAATATCATGGACCCTAGGTAATCTTGTGGCATCTATGACAACGTTTGAGATCTTTGATGATACACCAGGGCCAAGAGGAAACTCATCCAATGTCATGTTGCTTGTTGTAAAACCTGAAAATATTCAAAGCTGTGTTGTTTCCTTACAAATTCCTTTTCCCTTTCTACAACATCTCTTCGAAGAAATTCTCTTTCTATGATTTCCTCTGTTGAAAATTCCTCTCTAATCACTCGGCCTCGAGTCCCAATTTTTAGTATACCCAATACTTGGAATTCGACCGACTTATGGCGATCCTGGTGGTGCTTCAATTTTCAACACTTGTAACTAAGCGTGAGCTCTATTTTTTCTGTGTAGTGGGGATAATCCCACATGCATGGAGCCTAAACATATAAATAAACAAATGTTTACAAACTTCATGATGTGTAGTGCATGGTCTTTTGGTCCATTGTGGAATTCCTCCTTACCTCTCAAACTTGACACTTTGGTGCTTGCTATAGGCTCTTGGTGCTTGGATTCTTGTTGACTAGTGTTCGGTAATGTTGTGTGGCTGCAAACCCATGTTGTATGTTGATGGAAGGTGCTAGAGATTGGCTCCTGGCCAATAACGTTTGCTAAAATAATCATTAGGTCTGTAAAAGAAAACCGAGAGCATAAAACTTGACCATATAAACCAAAAATGGCTTTATAATACTATTTTTATTTTTCCAGAAAAATGCCTTTTAATCCACAGGCAATGATCCTTACTTAATATCAGTTTTAAACATATTTTACTAGTACAAAGTTCAATATATCTCAAACAAGGCATCATAGCACTATGTCAAGGGTGTATAGAATAAGAACTTCCACCCTTCTTGTACCTCCTCTCTAATGAGGCGATTTAAAATCTCAACACTACTTCTAGCATATGCAATACTGGTGCTTTGGAACAACACTTTTCAGTGCTACAGGAATAACCCCATTTTTGCAACAAGGAAAAATTGAATATTTAGTATCTAGATACCAACATTGGCTCCTTATGGGGATGACATGCTCCCTGCGAGATTCCAAGAACAAGAAAACCACTATGCCTTTCCGTTATATCCATCTGTGCAACACAAACTGCAAAATTTTGTCTCTGCAAACATCCACATTTATGTTATGCCTAGTCCATTGGGCTTGTGGAGTCATTCATACTGTCACCAGATATCTGCAATATTTATTCAAATTTTGAACACACTACTGAAAAAAAAACATTATTGTTGCGAACTAACAAACTGAAAAGTATCTTCATACTCGTATGATGAGCTTATTCTTTTGTCTTATTCCTACTTCTAGCCAGTAAAGACTGGCTAATCATGTTAAATCATGCTTCCAATGAAACCATGATAACAACCAACCGACTGTAAAAACTCCTTGCATGCAGAATAAGATCAAAGAAAACTTGATTGTGTGTAATAGATTTTTAACTTGTAACAAATACTTACAACCACCATCGTCTTTGATTCAAAATTTTGCAAGGATGAAATCTTTTGAGAAACATGATTCCATATAAATATCTACCGAATCATAGAAAAACGAAGTATATTGATAACAAAATATGTTTACCTCTACATGTTGCTCAATGTTTAGTTCAACTTCTGATGTATGGATGTCATATACAACTTTTTACAAATCTGGATATAGTTGTGAGCTGATTTTACTGTTAATTACTTCTTGTTTATTATCTTCTCCGTAAGTGATACCAATTTTCTGTTCATGAGGTGCTGAAAACAGAAAAGAAGATCTGAAAACTTCAACCATATCCATGTAGACAACCACAAGATCATGCCAATTATGTTGCATCTTCAAATGATACAAAAAAATTTATTCTCCTCTGTGATATCTGTTCCACTTGTCAAACTACACTCCATCTAATCTGTTGAAAAGAAGGTATGACCAAGATTTGCATTATCATAATCAAAAGCAATAAAATCATCTTGATTCTGCTCAGAAATTTCTGGGACAACAACAATGTCATCATGATAATCAACAGGTTGATCTTCTTCTTCCATGCTGCCTTCAGATGCATAATTTCCATGCACTAGCTCGGGCTACTCATAGATGAGGAGTTGAATGCCTTCACGAATCTGTTGGCTAGATTATGTCACCATAAAGACATTAGGCTCTAAAATTTCAAGATTATCATCACTATACTCATCAAATATAGGCTAACTCAGAAACATTTCTGAGAACTGGAAATCAGAAACCTTTTCTTCAAAGTCAACTTGAAAGGATGAATGAATAATTTCAGCTTGGTTATCATACGAATTTTGACCATAAAGCACATATGAACATTCATGAAACACATCTATAGCTGTTGGTTTTTCTTCCTCGTTCACAACATGATATAAAGTATCATAGTTACACATTTAAAAATTGGAATGCTGAAAATCCTTCTTCTCCAAAACAGATTATGAAAAGATGCTAATAATAAATCATCTTCTTCTCCCTCTGTCTTATAATCCTTTTCATTTGAGCTCAAAGTAATAGGTAAATAAGGAGAAAGATCTAGATCATTCTCAGTTACACAGTCATTGATATCCTCGTCGACTATATCTTTAAGATTATCCTCACTAACATGATTTTCATTCTTGCAAACAAGAGAAAAATATGCTTTCTGTTGAATATGCTTCTCAAATACATCACAACAATTTTCAAAGAGACTTTCAGCTTGAAATTTTTCTTTATAAAATATATTGAAAGCATCATGAAAACTTGTCAATGATTTAATAGTTGAAGATGGAAGAGATCTGCACCAATCAAGGGCTTCTCCCTTCAATGAGTATCTAAAAAGTTTGATCTAGACATCCTCATGCACAATCTATCATTCATGAACAAACTCATGAAAATCCAGTAGAAGCTTAGTCAGAACCTCTCAATCTTCACCTTTAAATGTAGGAAGAGTATCTTCCCATTCATCTCTGCTAAGCATTGGGTTTGTAAAATCAATGACATTCGAAAAATGGCAAAAAGAAAACCTTTGAGCAAAAATGGCTTCCATACTTGGATCCCCAGTGGAGTCACCTATTAATCTTCAGACAGTGGAGTCGCCATGGTGAAAGATCTGCAGTCAAGCATATGTCCTATTGTTTTTCACCATCAAGAAGCATATATGATCATTGTCATTCTCCTAGGGAAGATTTCTTCGCTGCTTCGTCCCCGACAACGGTGCCAAAAGAGCGCCAAAATATGTTAGTGATAGAAGTTGTCCCTAGACTGCTATAGGGTCAAGCCTAACACATCTTAGTTATTGCAATGATTTTATAAATAAGGATGTGTTTTGGGTTTTGAAAGAAGTTGGATTAGGTAGATGGAAAGAGAAAGAATAAGTGAAACAAGATAAATGTAGATAAGTTAAAACATCATTGGGCATGGAGTCAAGTAAACACCCTTTTGATCGAAGGGAATCAAATTGCATATCAGATAAGAAGTTTATATAAAAATGGGTAGAAGAATAGGGAATAAACAAAAAGTAGAATACCCATCAAACCAATATTCTCTTTGTCAAATGGATGTAACGATACTTGAAACAAAACACACAAATAAAAGGCAGTCACAACAAAATCTTTATTGCTCGAGAATCTATTATCCATGGGAAGCCATTGATTCTCAATGTCTGCAATTCGTTCAAGTAAGATGAAAAACAGAGTGTAAAACAAGGAAGATGAAAAACAAAGTAAAAAAAAAGGGGAAATCACAATCTGATAAAAACAATTGTCATTTATCTTCAATGTCAAAAGTGATCACAAAATAAGATGCCCTAAGGATTACACTAACACATACTGGATCGATATCTCATCAAATTCCTTCTCAGGCCTCACTGTCTCGGGCCCCCCTCACCCTCTACATGATCAATTTCATCTAATATATAGAAATTACATAAGTTACATACATTTATTGTCAACCTGATCATCAGGGATAGATTATAACTAACTCCTAGAAACCTTGAGGGCGAACTTCTACCTTATCTACTTATAGTCAATAGTTGCAACAAAAAACCCCAATTTCTAGGTACCCATATCTACACTAGAATAGGTATTTAACAAACAAGTTCCACCTGGAAAATTGGTTGTCTTTTCCTCTGATCCTCGTTGATTGTTCTGATTTCTATATTGATTGAACAAGTGAACAGGTTGAATAGATAGTTGGTCCAATAGTTTTCCTCCAAACATAGAATTTCTGATAAGGTTTAAAATACCCTGTAGATTGCTTCTAACATATTCCTTTCACGTACTAGCTAAGCTGCAAAATATTCATGCTATAATAGATTCTGGAAGGACCATCATCTTTTGGAGTCTCCATATGTATCAGATGAAAATATGTCACAACCCCCTTACCCATATCTCATAATTTTCATCTTCTTCCGATTAGATATTTTCTCATACATGCCATGTATCTCGAACTACTGGAGGTCGTTGAATCTTATCCCCTGGATTTGGAAACTGATGACCACATGTCTATCTAACTGTTGGTTCTCTGCCTGAAAAAGGGATGCTCTGTCATGTTCTAAGCTTGCTTTCTGTATTTCACAAGTTGCATTTTTGTATTCTTCCTCCAACTGTAGTGGAACCAACCTGTGTGTTGCCCTTTTCTTTAAAAATCTCCACAGCCTTTATTTGGATATTAATTGTAGGTAAGGATTGTGATCTTGAAGAAATCTCGGCTTTTTTTTGAAAAGAAAGATATATATTCGATAGAGCATCTATCTGTTCCATGCCTCACCACCAATGATACTGACACAAGACATCCATCATGTTTCATAGAGATGCATGGATCTCATTTCTAGACAATACTCAATTTTTTCATCAGTAGTTAATGGAGCTGCATGTACCAGGTCTCCACTCAGGCTTAAATGTCTTACCCATTCTCAATTTTAAACACAAGCAATACAAGTAACAACTTCACTCCCAAGTGCCAAAATAGATACACAATATTGATGAAACTCTATTGATGATGCTCTTTCAATTTGTTGTCACCATGCTAGAGTTAAATGGGGATGACTTCTCTCTAAAGAAGAATTTCAAGATTCACTTGGAGAATAATATCTTCATCCACTGAGATCACTGTTGGCCATTGCATAGATGGAAATAATAAGATCATGGAACCTGGGTAATCTTGTGGCATCTATGGAAACATTTGAGATCTTTGATGATACACCAGGGCCAAGAGGAAACTCATCCAATGTCATGTTGCTTGTTGTAAAACCTAAAAATGTTCAAAGCCGTGGTGTTTCCTTGCAACTTCCTTATCCCTTTTTGCAACATATCTTTGAAGAAATTCTCTTTCTATGATTTCCTTTGTTGAAAATTCCTCTCTAATCACTCGGCCTCGAGAGCACTTTCATCATTATTTGACAGTTGGATGCTCTGAAACAAAACACCAATATGCTAATGCTTTGGAATGACCCAAAAACTTGTCATTGTTCTAACACTTGGTGTTGAATGGTTTTCTCTCCCAATCAACATCCTAATCCTAGTTTTTAGTATACCCAATACTTGGCATTCGACCGTCTTATGGTGATCCTGGTGGTGCTTCAATTTTCAACACTTGTAACTAAGTTCGAGCTCTATTTTTTCTGTGTAGTGGGGGTAATCCCACATGCATGGAGAGTAAACATCTAAATAAACAAATGTTTACAAACTTCATGATGTGTAGTGCATGGTCTTTTGGTCCATTGTGGAATTCCTCCTTACCTCTCAAACTTGACA
The DNA here is from genome assembly GCA_000966675.3 of Picea glauca. Lineage (NCBI taxonomy): Eukaryota > Viridiplantae > Streptophyta > Pinopsida > Pinales > Pinaceae > Picea > Picea glauca. The sequence continues at coordinate 28,262 of JZKD02S2056969.1, read as the reverse complement.
CTTTGGTGCTTGCTATAGGCTCTTGATGCTTGTATTCTTGTTGACTGGTGTTCGATAATGTTGTGTGGTTGTAAACCCGTGTTGTATGTTGATGGTAGGTGCTAGAGGTTGGCTCCCGACCAATAACTTTTTCTAAAATAATCATTAAGTCTGTAAAAGAAAACTGAGAGCATAAAACTTGACCATATAAACAAAAAATGGCTTTATAATACTATTTCTATTTTTCCATAAAACTGCCTTTTAATCCACAGACAATGATCCTTACTTAATATCAACTTTAAACATATTTTACTAGTACAAAGGCCAATATATCTCAAACAAGGCATCATAACACTATGTCAAGGGTGTATAGAATAAGAAATTATAGCTTTCTTGTACCTCCTCTCTAATGAGGCGAGTTAAAAGATCAACACTACTTCTAGCATATGCAATACCGGTGCTCTGGAACAAAACTTTTCTATGCTACAGGAATAACCCCATTCTTGCAACAAGGAAAAATTGAATATTTAGTATCTGGATACTAACATTAGCTATCATAATGAGGGTATGTCAAATGGAAGAGTGAACTGATTCCTTTCCAGAAGTAGCTCTATGAAATAGAGAAAATGACTTCCAGTTGCAATATGAATACAATAATTGGTGCTTGAAAGTAGAACACCAGGTGGATCACAAGCTTCAAATAGCAAAGGCTTGGAGGTTTTTGAAGAATTTGAATTGTACATGGTATATAATGCACCGAGGATAGTGCATAAATAAGGGGAGGGGAATGTAACACCCCAAGACCGAGCCCCAATTGTAAATGTAAATATGTTTTATAGGTTGGTGAGCCAGGTTATTATAGGCCAAAAGGCTTATGTGATGATTAGGCCAGAGAGCCTAGATGCTAAAGGCCAGTGAGCCTATTTTTGTATATGTAAACAATCATATCATTAATATAATACATCGACGCATGTATACCCACCATGATAAAAGGATATGGGGGACTAAACTCCACTAGGAAGGGAAAGGGAGGGGCTAAGAGCCTAGGAAAGGGGGATAAGCTAGAGGGCTTATTGCCAAAGGAATATTATAACATTATTTCTAAAGACTATGGTGAGGATAAATATTTTATCCTAAGTTCTTGTGGGAAAGAGAATGAATCCCAAGTGGAGAGAAGAGATCTCCTTGAGAGCCATGTGTCATCAAGGGCGCATGCAAATAAGTGTTGGGGAATTTAGTCTGTTTACAACTCACAGAGCCATTCACTCACTCAACCATTCACGCACTCATACATGCTCTCCATGAGTCGAACTCTACATCATTCATGCACTCCTGGAGCCTGCACGCACTCTTGTGTTACCTGTACTTTCCTCTTATCAACAGAAAATGGTATCCCTCCTGAGAGGCACATTGCACCTGTACCTACCTAAGCCAGTGTTGTACCTTTCCGTTATGAGAAGCATATGTCCCATTCCCTGAAAGTTGTTGTTTCCATCACCTGTGCCTTAGTTGAACATTGTTGTTGTCTTCACCATTCCCTGTAATTGGTTGACTTAAGCATTGAACTAAAGAAATGGGTTGTTAGGCCCGAGGGATTGAAGAGGTGAGTTGTCAGGCCTGTGGATTGAAGATGTGGGTTGTCAGGGCCGTGAGAAACTATCTCTAGGTGAGAGAATTGCTAAGAAAGTTATTTCCTGAGGGATCCCAACTGCAACTATAGTGTTATGAGACTTCCTGTCTAGCCTGTTGCTGAAGCCCTAGAAGGGAAGTGGGGTAGCCGAAGGACTATTGAGCAGAGAAGGGGCACACTTCTTGGGTTGAGACAGACATGTGGGGAAAAGGAGACTGTAGGCTGGTAGTTTGAGTTGGCTCCGGGGATGAAATCCTCCCTGTTGTCTATATTGTCTCAGCCTAGCCTAGGAATCCCTTTACCAAGGTGGAGTTTAGTCCTAGCTCGGGGGTGACCCACTACTGAGAGTGATGAGAAACGTGTTCTAAGGCTGGGAGGATCGTGGAAGGCCTACATGCAGTTGGAGGTCTTCTATAAAAGATAAGTATCAATTGTGTATTAATTTACATGCTGTGTATTTATACATGTGTTTATGTTTATGGGTTTTGTCTATGTACACTGCATGTATATTTTACTGTTATTTCTGCATGAATCAGTGTGTTGCATAATATGTTTGTCTACTTAATATATATATATATATATATATATATATATATATA
>JZKD02S2056947.1:34795-52924 GCA_000966675.3 Picea glauca | reverse complement strand
TGACACACATTTAGGGAAGTTGAAACAATACCCTAGAACCTAGGAACATACTCCTAATCTAAGGTTTGGTTTGAATCGCCACTCCATTAAGACATTCTACATTAATATCAACACTCCTTTTTAATGGAGAAATGGATTCACAGATATGCCTAACACTTCTCTAAACAATTCAAATTTGATTTTTCCAAGAACTTTGGTAAAAATGTCGGCAGCATTGTCACAACTATTACAATATTCAATATGAATTTTCTTAGAGTGAACTTTCTCTCTGACAAAATGTATTTGCAAGTTTGATTGAGCTCTGGTCATTGCATTTGATTGTTGTTGCAACATTTTGTTCTTCTCCAGCATCGAGGAGAAGCCTCCTCAACCAAACTGCTTCACATGTTGCTGAGCACATCGCTTGATATTCAACTTCCATAGATAACAAGGATATTGTGTTCTACTTTTTTTGCTCCATGAAATGACCCCGGATCCAATGTTGAATGCATAGCCTGTTATGGACCGTCTGTCATCTACATTTCCAGCCCAATCGGAGTCTGAAAAACCTATCAATCTAACATCATAGGAATCAGTATAAACAATACCAAAATCTAAGGTTCCCTAGAGATACCTGAAGACACCTTTTTCTGCAACCCAATGGCTCTCAAGGGGCTTTGACATAAATTGGCTCAATGTATTGACTGCATAATCCAAATCAGGCCTGGATGTAGTCAAGTAGATTAGACTCCCAACCAGATGTCTATACAAGGTCGCATCTGCCTCCTTAGATCCATCATCATTCTGAAGTTTTAAATTTTGTTGTAAAGGTACTGTTGCAGCTTTGCACTAATCCATTCTGAACTTTTCCAGTAAGCTCCTGACATACTTACTTTTTGACAGAAAAGTTTGTCCAGAATCCCTCGAGACCTCCAAACCCAAACAGTAATGAATCTCTCTAAGGTCTTTCATTTCAAAGACTTGTGACATCTACTCCTTGATTTCTTTAATGAGATTATCAACATTCCCTGTAATGATTAGATCATCTACATATAAAGAAATCAAAACAATCCTCCCCTCTTTATCAAACACGGTATAAAGATTAGGGTCCTTTTTGCTTCTTTTATAACCATGCTGCAGGAAAAATGAATCAATTTTATCATACCATGACCTGGGTGCCTGTTTTAATCCATACAACGCTTTCTTCAACCTGCAAACTAAATGTTCTTCCCCCTGTTTGACAAACCCCTCAGGTTGCACTAAATAGATTTCTTCTTTTAAGTCCCCATTTAAAAATGCAGATTTAACATCTAGCTGGTGAATCATCCAATGATGTTTGGTAGCTAAAGCAATTATCATTCTGATTGTGTTTAGTTTAGCTACAAGGGAAAATGTTTCATCATAATTTGTGCCTTCTTGCTGCGAATACCCCTTTGGAACCAGCCTAGATTTATACTTTTCTATGCTCCCATCTGCTTTAAATTTAGGCTTATACAACCATTTGCATCCTATGGGTTGTTTTCCTTTAGGTAGTTTAACTAAATCCCAAGTTTTTTTTTTGAGAATTGATTCATATTCCTCCTCCATAAAAACCCTCCATTCACTATATTGACTAGCTTCTTTATAACTAGAGGGTTCAACAACATTCATCATACTGGTTATAAAATCATTTTCCCTATATCTTGTTGGCAACTGAACTTTCCTACCTGATCTCCTGAGTGGTGGGGTAGCTTCAAACCTTGTCTGATCATCCTTTTGTGAACTTGTCTTGACAACTACACCATCTTATTTCCCTTCCTGTTGTTGTTGATGCTGCTCATTGTTGTCATCTGATTCATCACATCCTTCTTCCACCAACAAGGGCACGTGCCATTCTTCACTAGCACTCTCATGGATTCCATCATTAACCTGCTCATGAAACACTACATCTCTGCTTGCAAAAACTTTACGAGTAGAGGGATTAAACAGTTTGTAGGCTTTGAATTATGTACAATACCCAACAAAAATACATTTGATGGCCTTTGAATCCAGTTTCTTTTTGTCTTCTTTTGGGACATGAGCAAAAGCTTTACTACCAAAAACCCTCAAATGCTTAACTGCAGGTTTATAACCAAATAAAGCTTCAAAAGGAGTTTTGAAATCTAAAATTCTTGTTGGACTCCTATTCTTTAGATATACCGCAGTATTAATCACTTCAGCCCAAAAACCATTAGAAAGATTCTTACCTTTCAACATACTGCGAGCACACTCCACAAGGGTTCTGTTTTTCCTCTCTGGAACCCCGTTTTGCTGAAGAGTGTGTGGTACTGTAAACTATTGTTGTATCCCATTATCTTTACAGTATTTGAGTACATAAGCTTTCTTGTACTCTCCCCCTTGATCCGGGTGGAGAATCCTGATTCTTTTACCTGTCTTCTTTTCTACCATACTTCTAAACTCCTTGAAATATTCAAAAGTTTCGCTCTTCTTCCTGAGGAAATACACCCAAGTGAATCTAGTATAATCATCAATGAACAATAAAAAATAGTATGCACCGCCTAACGATCTTGTCTACATAGGCCCGCAAAGATCTGTGTGTACCAGCTCGAGTATACCTCTCTTCCTTCTATCAGTATGGGGTAGCTTCAAACTTTATCTGATCATCCTTTTGTGGACTTGGATCAACAACTACACCATGTTCTTTCCCTTCCTGTTGCTGCTCTTGCTGCTCATTGTTGTCACCTGATTCTTACCTGATCTCCTGAGTGGTGGGGTAGCTTCGAACCTTGTCTGATCATCCTTTTGTGGACTTGGCTCGACAGCTACACCATCTTATTTCCCTTCTTGTTGCTTCTCATTCTTGTCACCTGATTCATCACATCCTTCTTCCACCAACAAGGGCATGTGCCATTCTTCACTAGCACTCTCATGGCTTCCATCATTAAACTGCTCATGAAACACTACATCTCTGCTTGCAAAAAATTTATGAGTAGAGGGATTAAACAATTTGTAGGCTTTGAATTATGTACAATACCCAACAAAAATACATTTGATGGCCTTTGAATCCAGTTTCTTTCTATCTTGTTTTGGGACATGAGCAAAAGCTTTACTACCAAAAACCCTCAAATGCTTAACTGCAGGTTTATAACAAAATAAAGCTTCAAAAGGAATTTTGAAATCTAAACTTCTTGTTGGACTCCTATTCTTTAGATATACTAAAATATTAATCGCTTCAGCCCAAAAACCGTTAGAAAGATTCTTACCTTTCAACATACTACAAGCACACTCCACAAGGGTTTTGTTTTTCCTCTCTGCAACCCCATTTTGCTGAGGAGTGTGTGGTACTGTAAACTATTGTTGTATCCCATTATATTTACAGTATTTGAGTACACAAGCTTTCTTGTACTCTCCCCCTTGATCCGAGCAGAGAATCCTGATGCTTTTACCTGTCTTCTTTTCTACCATACTTCTGAACTCCTTGAAATATTCAAAAGTGTCTCTCTTCTTCCCAAGGAAATACACCCAAGTGAATCTAGTATAATCATCAATGAACAATAAAAAATAGTATGCACCGCCTAACAATATTGTCTGCATAGGCCCACAAAGATCTATGTGTACCAGCTCGAGTATATCTCTCTTCCTTCTATCAGTATGGATAGGAAACTCATCTCTGTGCAACTTTCCCAGTGCACATGCATCACAATCAATATGAACAGATTTTAAAACAGGAAGACCTTCGACCATACCTCTTTTCTGCAATAGTAGTAAATCATTGAAGTTAATATGGTTGAACCTCTGATGCCATAAGTCCACTATAGTCATGGTAGATGATGTCAATGCCTGATGTGGTGCGCTTTTGACATTTATCTTGTACAATCCTCCCACACGAACACCTGATGAAATAGGCTTCATACAATCCAACAGATCTTTAATGACACTATGACTTGTAAAACTCTACCTTGAGATTCTGATCAATTATAGTAGAAACAAAGATCAGATTCTTTTTCATCCCAGGTACATACAGTACATTATGGATATGTCTAATATTTCCATCAGGAAAAACAACGGGAATATTACCATAACCTTTGATTTGGTACCCTCTATCATCACCAAGATAAATGTTTTCTCCATTGCTGGTCTCTTTGAAGTATTCAAACCATTGTCTATTCCCTGTCATGTGGATGGATGCACCTAAGTCCACAAACCAGGTATCTGCTTCATCATCCTAAGCTGAAAGCGCAGAGTCATATATGAACAATTTGAGGTTTTGACTCTGGTCCTCATCAACAAAATGACATGCATACTGTTTATGTCACTTTTGGCTTTCATCAGACTTCTTCTTCATGCAATATCTGACTATATGGCCGGTTTTGCCACAATAAAAACATTTGGTCGCAGAGTCATTTCTATTGAAAGACATACCTTGCGGTGGGGGTTGCTTTCTCTGTGGGGTTGCGCTGCTCTTTTGTGCTGCATTTGGCTTCCCTCTGAAGGGATTCTTCTTTGCCATTAAGGCCAGATCTGAACTCTGAGTTTTATGAGTCAGTTGCCTTTCCTCCTCTTGCATGAGGATCCCTATCAGTTCTTCAAACACAGGTTCTTTTTCTCTTGCACTCAAGCTAGTGATGAACATCTAATATTCATCAGTCATACCATTCATGGTAATCGTGACCAAATCTGTATCTGACATAGCTTCACCGATATCACCCAGCTTGTTCTTGAGCTCCTTGATCTGCGAAATAAACATTGCAACTGTCTCATTCTCCTCCATCTTGATGGAGAGAATCTTGCTTTTCAAGAACAACAATCGATTGGTGTTCTTGACCTCATAGAGATCCTTGAGCATCTTCCAGATCTCTAGTGCAGTCTTGCAGTCATGGATGTGGGGAATAATGCAATCTTTGACTAACAATTTCAGGAGCGTTCTCGCCTTGGTCTCCTGCTTGTCCCAGTCTTGGATTGTTGTGGTTGTTCCTCCTGCAGCGAGGTTCGGCTTCACCTCATCAACTTTCACAATCGTCCATGCATTATGTCCCTCAAGCAGGGTCTACAACTTGAATTTCCAACCAAAGTAATTGGATCCATCTAGTTTGTTGTTCTCATTGAGGTAAGTTTCTGCCCACTGGTTATTAATCTTGAATGAATAAAAAAATTCACCCTGAGAAATTTAAAAAATTGTGCCCAGATTCATAAGCTTTAATTAAAATGCCACTGATCACCTCACGCAGCAGATCATATGTATACACCATGGCCAGGATCTGGCAGCTTCACGTCAGGTTCACCAACAACAGATCGAACCGTTTGCGCGTTGATCTCGCCTCAAGCGCGTCGATCTCTCTCTCCACTCAGGCTTACATGCGTCTTTATACTTGTCGCTTTGATACCATGTCAAAATAGAATCAGTCTTTATTAAAAAACAAATCTGGGCATCTCACAGGTGTGGAACACCACTTGGAGTCTGCCAGTGCAGAGCATGCTCACCACAATACAATACTTGCATGATCAATATATAATGACACACATTTAGGGAAGTTGAAACAATACCCTAGAACCTAGGAACAAACTCCTAATCTAAGGTTCGGTTTGAACCACCACTCCATTAAGACATTCTACATTAATCTCAACAGACAACAATATGTAGTGAAGGTTATTCCGCTAAGGCAATGTAAATTTGGACAAAATCTCTATTTTCTGTTGTTTAAATTGTCTTTTTGAATGCATAAATGGATTCCGATTGCTGAAAAACACCAGGGGCCCTCGGATTATATAAATTTAGCCACTCAAATCTGTAGATCCAATCATTCATTACCAAATTTCTGCCAAAATCAAACAAAAAAAGTGGCCAAAAAACCCAAAAAAGTAGAATTTAGCCAATCAAAAGGACTAGGAGTAAGGTTACACTGCAACACTTTCATGAAAGGGAATAAGGTTAAATTTTGCTAAAAAAAAACATGACCTAGTTGAAAGTAGCCTTAACCATGACTACAATGGATAATGACTTTCTTGAGAATATTATTTAGACTAAAATCATCTCTTGACCATTGATTTATGAGGGGGTTTCCACCTTAAAGGGTACCTAACCCCCCTCCCCTCGTACCTCTTTCAGGCACCCTCTCCCTGTCGGTCGAGCGATTCTTCCCCCCATGGTTTTGGGAACACATATTTCGTAATCAATTTGGGGAAAATCCAAAAAAGACCCCCTCGATGCTTCAATTGCAATGAAGTAGGACACAATTATGTATATATATAGAATTTCTTTTTATGCAAAGATATTTTATTTTAATTTATATTTATATTTATATTTTACTTATTTAAATAACCACTTGGGAGAGATGTCCATATAACATAATTGTGCACCATCAACACCATTTTTTATGGTCAAAATAGTAAATTAATAATAAAATAATAAAATATATTAAAATATATATAAATGAAAAAAGACATAAAGAACAAGTCAACACAATTAATTAATAACTATATAAATGAAAAAACACATATAAACAACAAATAGACTCAATTAATCAATAGACACAAGTATATAGTACCACTAGCATAGATCCATTTTAACCCTGGATCTATCAAGCATCGAGAGGGATCAAATCTCTTGATCTTAGCATAGATCCATTTTAACCCTGCATCTATCAAGCGTCCAGAGGGATCAAATCTCTAAAGGTGCAAACCTTTCACCTTTCCTCAAGTTTTGTACTCTAAAAAAAATTTTCACCTAAAAATATTGGATCTCTCTAAATGCTTAATAAATCTGGAGTTAAGATAGATTTATGTTGATCATTATTTCTTATAAAAATCATGTTAACCATAATAATCTGATATAAATAATATATATATATAATATCTAGTCATAAATGTTAATAAAAATTTATTAATATAAAAAATGCTAATTATATATATATATATATATATTAAAATAAAGATATATTGTATTTTCAATTTCTTTCTACATCTCTTCAAACTAACAAGTATCGCTAGAGGTGTAAAGAGACGTCTACAAAAATTTATACTTATAATATGAAGCTTCAAACTCTGATCATAACATGATTTTAAGTTGACAAAGGAAACAATAAATTGGAATGATATAACATTAAAATTATGATAAAAAAAATAAAAAATTGATGAAATGTATGAGGTAATTTTTTTCTGAAATATCCATTAATAAATTGTTACCTCCTTTTCCATATTTTTTTTTTCATCTTAGCAAGTAATTCATGACAAATTGTCGTTGTGTTTAGATTTGTAATTTGAAAAAAAACGCATAAGATACACATTATTGGAATGATATAACAATATTAAAAATATGATTTAAAAAAAAAAAATTTAATGAAATGCATGAGGTAATTTTTTTTCTTTTGAAATATGCATTAATAAATTGTTACCTCCTTTTCCATATATATATATATATATATATTTTCATCTTAACAAGTAATTCATGACAAATTGTGGTTGTGTTTATATTTGTAATTTGAAAAAAAAACGCATAAGATACACATTAAAATTAACTCATAGCTTTTTTATTTTTACTTTTAAAATACTCGAGAAAAGCATGAAAAGCAAGCATTCCGTTTAGGTAAGTAATCCGTGGCAAAGTGTCATGGAGAAGTTGTATTCATATTTATAATTTAAAAGAAAAACAATACAAATGGTACACATTTTATATGGGTTGTGTTTAAAAGGGGTGTCATACAAATAATAATAAATAAAAAATGTGAGTTAGTGGGTGTTTGGTTTAAATCTCTATGGATTGGGTTAGACACATTAGGCTAATCAATATGCTTACTAAAAAAAAGCCATTCAAAAGGTCATGAAAATACCTTTTTATATAACAACAATTTTATGAACTATAGAGTTGTTTGAGCTTGTAAAATGATGTTTACTTTATGCACCAACACCAATAATAAAAACCCAAAAAGTGCACCAACACCAATAATAAAAACCCAAAAAGTGTTTGAAAATAATTTATGTTAATATTAAGATAATTATGTATTCTAAAACATTGATTATTGTTATTTAACACTAGCCTAAAAACCCAAAAAGTGTTTTGAAGAGAATTTATGTCATTATTAAGATAATTGTGTATTTTAAAGCATTGATTATTGTTATTTAACACTAGCTTAAACATCCAATATTTTACTCAAATTTAACACTTTACTCTTACCCTTCACATTAATGTGTCGTTAATGATTTACCTAACCCCTCATAGTTAACACTTTACCTTTAACCCATAACGCATGCTTACCCTTGACCCCTTAGTTACTAATATTCACTGTTGACCTTTAAATCTTAATGGTTTACCCTTAAATCCTAATGATTGAGTTATTATTGACCCTCAATGTTTAATATGTTATGCTTAACCCCATATTCTTCATGCTTTACCCTTAACCTCAATCCTCCACACTTTATCCTTATCCTTAATGATTAGTGATTTATCTTTAACTCGTAATATGTAGTTATTTGCCCTTGATCCCTAATCCTTATTACTTTAACCTTAACCTCTTATATTTAGTATTTATCCTTGATCCCTAATTCTTAGTTTAACTTTGATGTCCCTCAAGATATTTCTCTATAAAAAACTATGCCAAGGCAAGGCACCCACTTAAGGTATAACCTAACAAATCTATGCCAGAATGAAAGAACCCTATATAAAACATGCGTAAGAACTTCATGTTCTTAAGATATTTCCTTAAAGCACATTTCCATTGTAACCTTAGATTAAACTATTTAACAAAGAGAAATAATATAAACATTAATAGAAAAAAAATTAAGCATAACTACATATGGTCTTTTAATTGGGTATCTTTATGGATCAATATATTACACACAAGTTTTAAATATGGAAATGGAAAAGATAATAAAGATAACATAGAAAATCTATAAAATCATGAGAGACCATATGCAAAGTATTGTTCCTTCATAGATTTAAAGTAGAAAATCTATTGTGCATTATAAAGAATAGATTTAGGAGTTTAAATACATCACTTGAACACAATCATTACTATAATATAGGGTTATATCATCACATATTTGCATTTTTTATATTTTTTAAGGATTTATTGGATATGAACTTTTCCCTAGGTAGTTTAATATGTAATGTATTCCGCCTTTAAGGTGAGCATTACTATTATCAAAATGACTTAGCTCGTTAAAATGAGAATTTAAAAATGCCCCATACATAGAAATAAAATTGATTCCAACCCCCACCACATCCTGGGGCTCACGCGACCTCCCGATCTAATGATCATTCAAAGTAGGGAGTTGAATTAGCTCTCGAGCTCTTGTTGAACCCTCAAAATCATATACCACATAACTTACTTCTTTTCCATGCATGCAAAATCACGTTCACGAGGGTCCTAATACTCCAGCAGAGTCTTCCACATGACCTCGGGCCAAAACCCATGGGCTAGCTTTCAACTTAGCGAAGAATTCGGGACTTCGAAGATCCGGGCTCTGGGAGCTCCAACAACAACACATGATGTTCCTCCCGAACGCTGAACTCATAGACAGTCGAACAAAGGGATGGATCAACGGTCCTTGTTACGCGCCACAATCAATGGTGCATAGGGGTTTCGAGACTCCCTTCTTCGGGAACCTTGACCCAACAATTATGCAAATCAACCGAATGTCAAAATTGTGAGTCTTCAAAGGGCTCTCATGTAAATGACCCACACCTCTCTAACAACTACCAACTATGATCTTCTCTGGGACTCCGAGCTTCGGGAGTTCTGAGAGGTTGACACACACAACTCTCTGGATCACCAAACTCCAAAATGGTGAGGAGTTGCAATCAACGGTCCACATGTCCTTTGGAATTGACATCCTAGATCTACTCTAGGCTTTGACCCTTCATGGGTTCCACACACTTTTATTACAAAACTTCCAAATCGTTGGATTTTCGAACTTCCGAACAACGTTGGATCTGCGGACACGTGTCCTCGTTGATGGACAATACATATTCACTCCGGATCCCGGGACTTCAGTGAATTCATCTCCTTTGCATGAAACACACATAAATCATCGATTTCACGAAGTCCGAAGGGCTTAAGGGGTTAACACCCGTGCTACTTTCGCAAATATGACGGCTAAAAAAGATCAGATTCCTTCTTGAGCGAATCTTGTCCACTCGACCTTGAAAATGAAAGGGCTCTTCCTCCAAAATACTTTTCCCTGCTATTTCTCCTGAGATTTATCACTGTAAGTGATTTGGACCTTCGACGCACACCTTTCGCTTCTCTGAAAACTTGAATATTTTTAAGGAATCTTCCCATTCACTCCTTGCGCTCGTCTTCTTTGAGACTATTTCAACACTTGGCTAAGTGTTGGCCCTGTGCATGCATTACAAGGGTATTCTCGAGCTTTTGTACTCCACTGAGTATATGTGCACTCCTTGCACTAACTCTACACAATTCATGTTATCTCTCCTAAGTTATTGAGTCTGAAAACATCTCTGCCTTCGCACTCCTTGCGTGGCCACTGTGCACTCCTTGCACCATTGTTTCAGAAGAGAAACAATTGAAAATTATAGAACATTACAGGTTCATTCAATTAACCATGAGATACACATACATGCATATAAAACACATAAAGAAAATAACACAACATTACCCTATTAAATCATAGATATGCAAAATCAGAATTTGAAAGAAATCCTCCTCTATTATATTCCTTCAACAAAGCATTTACAAAGAGTTCTTACATCTCTCAACAATTCTTCAACGACCTCTACAATTGTCTTCAATAGAAAATAACAATTCTCAACAACCTCATTTGGGCATAGATTACACACATTTATACATGGAGGGGCTTCTTGAGCCTTCCCTCTAGCCTATATTAGTGCTATCGTATCACAATTAAAACATTCTTCTACTAATCCTTTTTACAATAAATGGATAATTACAACCCATATATGAGTTGATGCTCAATATCTATACAATCCCTTAAGCATTAAAGAAATTACAATCTCATGTAATCTCATACAATGGCTCAAGTCTTAAAACATTAAAGAGCTTTTAATTAAAATGCTTTTAAAATAGTAAATGACATGCCCTCCTTGGAATCCAAAACATTTGGAATGTGCACACTCGATGCTGAGTTGTCTTCCACTCGGCTTTATTGAACATTGATGACAATGTTCCTGGATCATACTCCTATCGAAAAAAAGATTCATGGACTTTGGTCCATGAGCTTCTGCATTGTATTTCCATTCTTCTAGATATTAGTCTCAGTTATCCAACTGGAATCTTCTGCTAGATGATCTTTCCACTTAACCAGATACTCATAATAATTTATTTTTTCTGGTCTCCTTAGCAATCCTTTGATCTAAAATCTTCTCTATATGTGGCTTCTCTGCTATGGACATCTGGTGCTTCCACTTAATTTCGTCCTGTCCATCTGTCCCTTTTGTATCATCCTTCCTATAAGGGTATAGGTCTGCTACGTTGAATATGGGTGATATTCCAATGTCCTTTGGCAATTCAATCTCATACACATGTGCAAAAAAATTTCTGAGGATGTTACAAGGTCCTATCTTTTTCATCTTCAGCTTGTTATATTTCCCTTTCAGAAATATTTGTCTCACCCGATCTCCAATTTTGAAATTTACCTCTCTTCTCCTCTGGTCTACTCTACTTGTGTACTTCTATTTTCTATTCTATAGCTGTCCCTTGATCTAATCACACAACTTCTGTATTTATGCAACAATGTCCTCTGCTCCTGCACTTCATAACTCATCTCGTCCCAAATCTCTTAATTATGAAATTCCTCTTGGATGCATTCCAATACTATATGGAATGTGATTTTACCAATTCTCCTATTGGGTGATTCATTATACGCAAAATATGTTTGGGGAAGAATTTGATCCCACTGGTTGTTATGTCCAGTGACCAAACTCCTCAATAGGTTTCCTAAACTTCGATTCACCACCCCATTCTGTCCATCTGTTTGAGAATGACATGATGAACTTAAAGACAAACTTGTCCCTGGATTCTTCCACAAATTCCTCAAAAAGTATCCTACAAAATTGGTATCTCTGTCCAAAACTATGCTCCTTCGTAATCCATGTAATCTCACAATTTCCTTGAAAACAAAATTAGCTATGTGAGTAGCATCGATGGTTTTGTGACATGGTATGAAATGTGCCATCTTCCAAAATCTATCAACTACCACAAATATTGAATCATTTCCTCTTCGGGTTCTTAGAAATCCTAGAACAAAATATATACTTATAACATCCCACGACCTATCTGGAATAGGCAATGGTTGATACAATCCACTGTTCTGCTGATTTCCTTTAGCATATTGGAATATTCTACATCTTTCCATGAACTTATTTAAATTGGACCTCATGCCTGGCCAATAATATGAAGAACTCAATTGCGCATATGTTTTATCATGGCCAAAGTGTCCAGCCAAACCTCCACTATGCTTCTCCTTTAGCAAGTTATCCCTCATCGAGAATTTTGGGATACATAACCGAATTCCTTTGAATAACAACCCACCTTGGATCAAATACTCAATCCATTCATTCCTTTCCCTCAAGAAAGGGTTCTCACTTCTTCATAATCTTATTTGAAGTCAGGGTCTTCTTGATACATCTCCTTGAGGTGTTCAAACCCCAATGTCTCCACTTCGAATACCTGCAAGATCAAACATCTCCTACTCAAAGAATCTACAACTTTGTTAGAGCTTACACTAATATGATTAATAACAAAATTAGAATTATGCATGAATTCTACCCATTTGGCATGTCTCTAGTTCAACTTATCTTGTCTAGTTATAAACTACAAAGACTGATTGTCAGTATACAAAACAAACTCTTTCAGAATAATATAATGTCTCCATTTTTTCAAAGCTTGAATTACAACATAAAATTCCTTATCGTATGTGGAATATTTACTCTTAACATCATTCAACTTCTCACTAAAATAAGAAATAGGCTTATTGTCTTGACTTAAAACTACACTAATGGCTACTCCACTAGCATCACATTTAACCTGAAAGGTCTTCTTAAAATATGGAAAAACTAGAATAGGTTGTTCTGTTATCTTTTCTTTTAACACTCTAAATCCTTTCTCAGCTTGTTTTTTCCGATTAAAATATTTATGCTCATTCTTTATGGTGTCCAGTATAGGTGCACAAATACTACTGAAATTCCTGATGGATTTCCTGTAAAAACTTGCCAATCCATGAAAAATTCTTACATCGAACAAACTTCTTGGAGAAGGGAAATCTCTTATTTCCCTCACCTTGTCTAGATCCATCTTCAATTCATTTGAATATATTACGAATCCCAAATATACAAGTTATGTTTTCATAAAAGAACATTTCTTCAAATTCACTAACAACTTCTCCTGCTGCAACCTCCTCAACACCATCTTCACATGTCTTAGATGCTCCTCTTCAGTCTTAATGAAGATTAGAATTTCATCTAAATAAACAATCACAAACTTACCAATAAAGTCTTTGAGTACTTCGTTCATCAACCTCATAAATGTACTCAGGGAATTTGTCAATCCAAAAGACATAACAAGCCACTCATACAATCCTTCATATGTCTTGAATGATGCCTTCCATTTATCTCCCTCTCTCATCCTGATATGATGATAGCCTCTCTTCAAGTCTATCTTGGAAAAAAAACTAGCTCCATGCAAGAAATCCATTAAATCATCCATTCTGGGTAAAGGAAATCTATACTTGATGGTTAGATTGCTTATGGCTCTAGAATCTATACACATTCTCCAACCTCCATCCTCCATTCTCCAACCTCTCTGATCAAACTTTTATCCAACAACTCTTGGACTTGATTCTTGACCTCTTCATTCTCTCGTGGCGTTAATCTGTATGATGCTTTATTTTGCAAACTTGCTCCTGGAATAAGGTCAATATAGTGATTAATACTCTTGATGGGTGGTAAAGACTGAGGTAACTCATCCAATAACTCTTGGACTTCTATAGGAAAATCATTCATAGAAGTTCTTGTGAGAATGACTCTCGGCTTACCTACAACAACAAACTGCATTTCCTATTCCTTCTTGACTTCTTTCAAGAGTTCCTTCCCACTCATGAGAAGTATACTTGGACTAGCTTCCTCTTTGAATCCTTTATCTTCTATTGGAAGCAACATATGCTTACACCCATTCTTCTCTAGGGTACAACTGTTACTTCTCCCATCATGTATGAGATTCCTGTAATATTTCCATGGTATTCCCAATAGAACATGACAAACGTCCATGGGTATATAATCACATAGAACTTCATCATTATAACCACCTATCTTAAATTCAACCTTACATTGTTGACTTACCATGACTTGATGTCCTTTCTGCAACCATGATACCTTGTACCTATTTAGATGTGTAATTATATCCATCTTTATCTTTTCCACCATCTCTGTGGATACCAATTTATCAGTACTTCCATTTTCTATCATCACCTTGCATACCCTGTCTCCAATATGGAAAGGAGTTCTGAACAAACTGTTCCTCTGGGTTGGGTATTGGGCCTTTTGTTTTGGTTTTATGAGTAATTTCCTCATCATAAGTGATATTCCTTCTTCTACTGCTTTTGCCTTCATCTCTATCTCCACATTCTTCTTCTACTCTTCAGAAATGTGAGCTTCTCCACATCCTGTATTCTTCCTTTTAGTAAATTCCCAAGACATATGCCTTGTTTTTCCACAGGCATAACACTTCACTTCTCCTCTTTTGCCTCTTCCTCTTTCTTTTGGAAAAAAGTTTCTTCCTCCATAGTTTCCTCCTCTACAACTTCCTCCTCTCTCTATCTGACTGTGACATCGTCCAACTTCTTCTCCGCGCCTCTGGAAAGTTTCTCTAATGGTTTCTCTACCTCTATTAGGACTTTTTCCTCTATTTCATTGGCTCTTCTTCCTTTCCAACTTTTCCTCTGCTTTCATGGCTACCTGATAATCATCTTCCACAATTCTCATTGTCATCATGCTTATCTCATTCTGAATTTCATATCTTAGGCCATTAATGTACCTGCCAACTTTTTCTTCATCGTTCTCCTTATGTCCTGCTCTTATGTTCATCTTGTAAAAATATTTGGTGTACTCTTTCACCGACAAACCTTTTTGTCTCAGATTGTGTATCTTCCTAAACATATTTACTTGATAATCCTTGGGTATGAACTTAGACTTCAATTTAGATACTATTCTATACCAATTCTTGATTTGGAATTACCTTTACATCTTCTTTCATCTTGCAATTCATCCCACCATAACGCTACATGTCCCTTCAACCTAGTAACGAAATGCTTTACCTTCTTCTCATCTTCAATATCCTTGTAGTTGAAGTAATTTTATGAAGAACTTACCCAGTCAAGCAATTCTTCTACATTCAAATTTACTTCATACATTGGGACCTGTATTTTTTCTCTGGTTCCCATCTTGACAACAACTCTCAATAGTCGCTCCTCCGCTTCTTGTTCTCCTGCAAATTATTCTACTTCGACATCTTCATTTTCAGATTCACTGATGTCACCCGCATTAGGTGCTCTTCTCTGCGTTGTCTCCATGGCATCCAAACTTTCACAAATTTGTCTCAACTCCTATTCCATGGCTGCATTGACCACTGGTCTATCTCTGCATCTTCTTGGCGGCATGGTTCCAAGTATTCTTTTCACATTGAGCTGAATTTATTTCTCAATAACAATTGATGATATCATACAAGTCTCCTCATTTTCCTGTAATCTGCAGACAAAATTTATGCTCTAATGCCACTTGATGCAATCCCCCACCACCTCCTTGTAAATGTGTTGAACCTGCATAGAATAGATCTAGCTGGGAATTGACATACATAGTTGTAGAGAAAATAAAAGAAAAGAGAAAAAAGAGAGAAATAATGGAAGAATTTTCATTAACCAAATGAATGAATGATAATTAACACATGATATACTTTGTATAAATCAATCGATGTGCACTGGAGGAGAAGCCAATGCACAATAGTGGTGGTATAGAGTTATATGGACACACACCAAAAGTCATGGGAGTAAACTACCACCTATTCTAGTCTCTCGAGAAGTTACGGGAGTGAACTTCCACCTAGCTCAGTTAACTAGTTTATCAGTCTTCAGTTAACTGACTGAAACAAAGTGAAGTGAGGAGGAGATAAGGGAATCATGGGTAATTTGTTAGTCTGGTGATGATCCCAAGGACAATGCTCAATAGCTAGTGATGAGCCCATTTTTTCATGGTGGTAATCCCAATGTAGCATCTAGACTCCACTCAACTAATCAAACCGAAGTGAAAACTGAAGAAAATATTCTCCTTAGAGGAATATTATTCCTAAAATATAGGAGACTGAACAATGACTAATAAACAAGGAAAAACTATAGGAAAAATAAATCCTAGGTGTGTGAAGTAACTCCAAAACCCTCCCTGAACATCACTATGGTGAAAATAAAAAATGGCTCCTGACAATGAGGCCATGTTAGGTACCCAAACACAAAAGATACACTAAAATAAAGTGATGAAAGAGGGAAAACCTGATGGGAAAACCCCCCCTCAAAGTACACTGTATGTAAAAAGAAGAAATGAACTATAAAGTTGTTTGAGCTTGTAAAATGATCTTTACTTTATGCACCAACACGAATAATAAAAACCCAAAAAGTGTTTGAAGAGAATTTATGTTAATATTAAGATAATTATGTATTCCAAAGCATTGATTATTGTTATTTAACACTAGCCTAAAAACCCAAAAAGTGTTTGAATAGAATTTATGTTATTATTAAGATAAATATGTATTCTAAAGCATTGATTATTATTATTATTTAACACTAGCCTAAACACCCAATACTTTACTCAAACTTAACACTTTATTCTTACCCTTCACATTAATGTGTGGTTAATGATTTACCTAACCCCTCATAGTTAACACTTCACATGGGCTCAAACTCTCTCTAATCAAACCTTTATCCAACAACTCTTGGACTTGATTCTTGACCTCTTCATTCTCTCGTGGCGTTAATCTGTATGTTTCTTTATTTTGCAAACTTGCTCCTGGAATAAGGTCAATATGGTGAATAATACTCTCGATGGGCGGTAAAGACTGAGGTAACTCATCCAATAACTCTTGGACTTCTACAGGAAAATCATTCATAGAAGTTCTTGTGAGAATGACTCTCGGCTTACCTACAACAACAAACTACATTTCCTATTCCTTCTTGACTTCTTTCAAGAGTTCCTTCCCACTCATGAGAAGTATACTTGGACTAGCTTCCTCTTTGACTCCTTTATCTTCTATTAGAAGCAACATATGCTTACACCCATTCTTCTCCAGGGTACAAGTGTTACTTCTCCCATCATGTATGATATTCCTATAATATTTGCATGATATTCCCAATAGAACATGACAAATGTCCATGGGTATATAATCACATAGAACTTCATCATTATAACCACCTATCTTAAATTCAACCTTACATTGTTGACTTACCATGTCTTGATGTTCTTTCTGCAACCATGATACGTTGTACCTATTCATATGTGTAATTGTATCTAGCTTTATCTGTTCCACCATCTCTGTGGATACCAATTTATCAGTACTTCCATTTTCAATCATCACCTTGCATACCCTGTCTCCAATACGGCAAGGAGTTCTAAACAAACTATTTCTTTGGGTTGGGTATTGTGCCTTTTGTTTTGGTTTTATGAGTAATTTCATCATTGTAAGTTTTAAACCTGCGAAGTAAAGCAATGCATATATATTCTTAAGCAATACAGAAATTAATCAATGGCTCATACACAGAATACACAGAGATCTTTACCGGAAATCCTCAACCGGGAAAACCTTTCTTATTTTCATTATATCGAATTTCACCATTCGCCATACAATATATACAATGTTTTTAGGTATTCCGTAGATACCAAAACCCTAATCCCTTAATCCGGGATTAATTTACATATCAACTGAAAATAGCAAAATCCGCTAAAAATAGCAAAACCCGCCCAAAATAGGTGTGGGGATCGTCAGACGCAGTTGTCGTATCTGACACACCCACACACACACACATGCAAAGAATATAACACATAACCAACATTCTCCCACTTGTTGTTTTCTTTGCATCCAGGGGTCCAGGGGATTATATAGTCAACAATCCAGGGCAACAATGCCCATTATTACTCTACACCAAGAGAACTTTTCTGTG